>CACRXP010000357.1:113428-133621 GCA_902702965.1 Spirometra erinaceieuropaei | reverse complement strand
CCAAGCAGGAAAATTCTAATACTTTCTACTCAACCGCCTCCGGAGAACAGTGCAGCGAAAGTGATAGGAAATAATCTTTGATACTAGGATCCTGACTAGAATCGGCGTCTTTACTTACTACCTGACGTTGTTACAAATGCATCTGCATTGATACGAACATGTATGTATGTCTTTGAGGGGTTGCCCGCGGACTCCATGACGACTCTATCAATGCGCAGTCACAATTATAGATGGGTTGTCTATAAGTTCGTGCGATTTTCAGTCACCCGAACTTTTATCACATTCTTATCTATCATTCATAGAATTAATCAATTATGTACGCGGCGCTATCTTTCACAATTACCACCCCATGTTTATTCAGTTTTCCAATCCAACACTGAAAGAACTTTGCGGGTTTTGATGCAAGGAAAGCATCGCTCTAGTTTTGAATATCTGCGTTGTTATTGACGGATACTTCGATCAAAGAGTTTTTGAATGACCGAAAAAAATAAAAATCCAATGGAGTATAGTCCAAAAAAGCTTCAAGCTAAGCTGTTAATGACATTTTGGGGAATCATTCGAAGTGAGGCCTGGCGGTGCCATGCTGCAAAATGACACCATTTCGACAATTTAGGTGATTTCGTTGGATTGTTTTGCCTGGACGGTGGATCGGTTAACTAAAAGTTCTGGATTATTGGTGTGGTTCCTTTCACGCAGTTCCTGGTAGAAAACGTTTTCCACATTCTACCACCAAATAAAAGATGATATCGGGATGTTCATTTTTGCCGACTTGGCACGCCATTTTTGGGCTGTATGTAAACAAAAGTCGATTCGGATAAAAAATTACGGGCGTATTCTGTAAGCTCTTCGACAGACGAACAAAGTGCTATGTAACATGAATACATCAAGCAAGTTTTGATATGATAAGATCTTGAGTAGTTGAAGGGCGCACAGAATTCTGAGACAATGCAATAATTATACGCAGACGGCAAAAATTATAATCACTGGCAAGGTTTACTGAGACATTTTACAGCCAACACACGCTGATGAGCTAGGTGAGGAACGAAACCAGAAAATGAAGAATAAGAAAAGAATTAAAATTGAGCTCTGTTTGCCGCTCATTTTTACTGGTACATTTCGAGTATTTCGGTGCCAACGGCTACTTATTGAGACCTCAGTAATAGAAAACTTTGAATATTTCCCCGAACTCCACACTGCGAAACATTTGGCGAAAGTTACCAATGAGACACTACCAAACACTTTCTTGGGGTACAGGACAATGGCATCCAACTAAGAGGTCTTTTCTATTCTCCATGCAAGAAAAGGCAATCCGTATGACATAAATAACCCCTGGGTTCCAGATACGCCAATAGGTGCCTCTTTATAAGTCATTTGATGAACTTGCACAAAATGCAGGTTAGACAGCATAGGCTATTCTCTGTAGGTCGAGGATATAAGGGGAACTTTCCATTACTCCAACCGTTTGCTTTCTCCCATGAACTTTTGAAACCTCACTGACATCTGCGTGCAGAGTACCTCGGCCAATGCTCGAAGTGTGAGGGGATGAAATACATCTGAATAATGCGACTTGGCAAACTTCAGTCAGAGTAATTCTACTTTTATCGATGTAGGCAAGATATAAGCATTATCTTTTAGGCCAAAAGCCGACGATTAACTAAAAATAGTTCAAAGTTGTCAGTCAATAATGGAAACGTTTAAGTCTGCACCAATAAGGATATTCTTGCTAATACAAGCGAGGTTGCGAGTGCCAGGAACTTATTGATAAGTAAAAGCGCTCGATCGTCTGACGTTTCGGATTCACTTCTGCAGACCGAAATTCCGGACTCGGTATGTAGACGATAACTTCGTCGTCCTCGAACGGGGTCAGGTGCTAACGTTCAAAGAATGTCCCAGCATCGTCTTCTCTGACATGCAACTTACGATTGAGGAGGAAGAAAATAACCGGTTGGCATTCCTTGATGTCCTCGCCTGTCACAAAAAATGCGGCGGCCTAAAAACTACAGTGTTCTGTAAAGCGACGGAAATGACGCAACTAGTAAACTTCAACAGCAACCTTTCAATCAACCACAAACGCATTTGCGTAAGGACGCCGTATCGGCGTGTGGAGACGCAATGCAGTGAGCTGGAAGACAGGGTTGCCGCAATTCAATATAGTCGACGGGTTTTTAGAGAAAATGGCTTTCCACTCAATTTTGTCAGTCGATGCATGCGCAAACGAGACAATCAACAAAATCGCACCGATTTCAAATTCTGGCGAGCGCTCTCGTATATCAAGAACGTTTACGGGGTCCTCAGTCGCCTTCTCGCACAACTTAGAGTTGGAGTTGCACACAGACCGGAGGCCGCCGTAAGGGGTCAGGTGATGAGAACAAAAGACCCACTGCCACGGCAAGAAACATCGGGAGTCTTTTACCGGCTCTAATGCAGTTGCCGGCAAAGCAACTATATCGGAGAAACTGGAAGACTGTTCTGAATCCGAATAAACGAACACGTGAAAAAAATGCGGAAAAATGACTTCAACTCTCAAGTCGCAGCCAATTTAACGAGACCAGGCCACACATTTAAGTTCGATGAGGCCGAAAGTTTCGCGAGAGGTGATAATCTCGTGGGCAGCGAGTCGCGTGAGTTATGATTCGTGGGACCCCAGTATATCAACAAATGAAGCGAAATCGCCACTCCGTATTCGGTGTTAAGGTATAGCCTGGTCAAAAAAATTACTCACTCGGGTAGTAGGCAGGCCAGTGAGCCAGGTGTCCTAACAATCCTCACACAAAAATCCAATACGGGTAACGAAATTTCAGCAATTAAAGACTTGCATGCCGGCCATCAATCAATTAACTCACTGGCGTGCAGCGATCCCCATGAAGGGGAGCGCGGTTTATTATCATAGGAATGCAGTAGCATAGCGACTGCATGCTATAAATACCGCAACTTCCAGCGCACGAATCACCAGTATCTGTTACTGTCCCTCATGAAGACTTTCAGTGTGGATCCAAAATGTCAGGCGAATAAGTCTCTTGTTCCAGCTAAATCCGACCCTTACTTACTTCCGTTAGGAGAAGGAAATAGTGTGTGGCAATTTCTTTAGGGGGGAGGACGATATGTATGTTGTTCGGAGACTGAAGTTAACCGACAGTTTAAGTGGACGATCACCCATCTTCATGTCACTTCTGAAGCACTGATAACGTCCAACGGATACTTTATTCTCTTCCGTAAGTTCAGAAAACGAAATTCATGATGTCTGGCCTTTACTCGTCAACTAAATTTCTGGTTGCATTCATTTTGTCGCAAGGATTCTGTAGATTGGAGTACATTATATTCGGTGCTTGTATAGTCTGTGGGGATCTACTCTAAATAAAAAGGATGTGTGTCGCTGAACCATGGTTTGATTCGTACTTTTATCCTATACTTCTAAATCTTTCTCATTTTTTGTCATCATCTTCCGTTTTTCTCCTTAGCCTCCTTATTTAGCAACCCGGCATCGGATTGTGAGCCGGCTGAAAAAAACACTTCCTCTTGTTAATTATGAAGAGCGATGCTCGCTTCTAGGATGTGTGAAGCCTGAATTTTTATGCAGAAATAAGGTTTAGAGCCCTCGATGATGACAACTCATTCACTGCACCTGCTTTTCTTACACATAAGGAATTGTACACTATATTGTGCAGCATATTTTCCTCATGAATGACACCATTTGAATAGTCTAGGAAGGTACTGAGGCTGTGTTTGGCCTTTGCCTTTGGAATCCACAGAGTTGACTTAGGAGCCCGCATTATAAGGGTATTTTGATCCTAATCGAGAGGTTTGTTTGGGGACTTGGTGCCTTAGTTTAGTGATGGAATTTCAGTATTGTGAATATCTACACTCCGAACAAATTTGCTAGTTGCGTCAGTAATATCACCATATCTTAGTTTTAATTGTGAGCCCTTTTCGTGGACTTCGTCATTTTGTCTATCAGTGTCTCTTTTACGGCCGGCATGGGATTCCAGCTGAGTGTCTGCGAAGAAAACTGATCTTCGCTGCAATTCAAACCTTTTTTTACATGGATGCCTCCTACCTTTCTTTAATTTCTTGCTTTTTGGCTCGCCAGATTTGGCATGATTTTCGACGTCGCTAGAGACTAACGTTAGCTGGCTGAATTTCGTATAACAGTGCTCTCTGACTTCTTTTTGATTTTGCAGCTGGTCTCCGCACATTTTCGATTAGGTTTAAATCCACTCGCATTCAGGGTCTCTAGGTTTGATTGAATATTCGAGGCCGAACCTGGCAGACGAGTCGAGGATTTTGGTAAATACGTTTTTATCGAAAACATTGGGTGATTGCCTCGTGGCGTACAGCAATTCATTTGCGACCTTGGGGGTTTGTATCCGTGGGTGCAAGGCTTCGGAATTTTCGTAATTCAAACGTCGTGCTATTTCTGTGTTTAAACTTCTAGGAGTGCACGTCCGTTCTTAAGTAGCTTTAGGGCAATTGTGGAATTTCTAAGGGCTCCGTGAGGCAAAATACCCTCGAAATTCTGACATCCAAAAATTACGATCTTTGTCCTTTTCCTCCGAACTGTATGTAGTTTAAAGTCCCCACTTTCGTTGTTTGCGCAAAACTACCTTCACAATCCTTCTTTCTGCTTGAGCTCTTTTCAAGCCCGTGTTAGTTACTGAGGTCTGCTGGTTTGAAGACGAAATATGCCAAACTCGAGTTGCGGGCCAAATTCTTCTCCCACCGGCTGGTTGAGGGATGGAACAAATTGCTGAACTCCGTTGTCTTAGGGCAAACGTCGAGACTTTCAAAAGAAGACTAGATAAATTTCTGCTTGATGGTCAAACATTTACATGATATCAATGACTGGTATAACTGATTTGTAAATATCTGCATGTTTTTTCATACGTCTATCTGTAAATAGGGTTTTCCAAGGCTCTGCCTCTATCCCTCATGCATACTGAATTTTACTGAATTAACTGGGCAGCGACAAGAGTTAATAGATTATCACCAGACTCAACAAACGCTTCTTTAATGACTTCCTATCCATGCTGACGTTTCTAAAGAAAAGAAAATCTCAGTCTTTTCGTGGCGTTTCGGTTATCATTTGGCAAACTATTCTTTTTGTAGGGTTGACCTACAGGCATTGAGGTCGGAATATCTGGTCTAAATCACCTATGTAGGAATTCGCGAATTTTATCAAAACTCTGTCTTATTATAGATATTCATGTTTCTATGGACGATGGTTGTGGCACAGCTAATTAAGAGTCGTCTTGGTAGGACATTCGAGCTTGGTATTATTAACGGCACCTACGGATCTCTACGTTATACATCAGGACCCGCGAACCGACATGAACATTTCACGCGTCTTCAGTGTTATTACAGGTTCGTTCAGTAAGATTGTTATTTACCTTTGAAAGTGAAGAATACAACGATATTTTTTGTCGACCTCTGATTTTGATTTGCACGTAGAGATTTGTTTTACTCCTTTTATATTTCGGGCAAACTATCTGCTTTTGGGAGACAAACCAATCCCCTTGCAGTGGTGTGTATGCGACGGCCGCAGGATGAAATGCTCACAGTGCGGTGGCACGAAATTTGACGAGGATCCGGCGAGAGGCGATATGATATGCCTCGATTGTGGAGCTGTTCTGAGCGAAAATGCTGTTTCGGCCTCCGTCGAGTTCGTTGAAACTGCTGGCGGGACCACCACGGCAATCGGTCGGTTCGTCTCCGACGAGAGTAAGCAATGCACTGCTTTTTCTCATCTTCCAAAATATCTCTTTGACCCTTCTCTATAGAATAATTCACGAGTCTTATCGGCTTACCCTTTTTGTACTGAATAGAGCCTTATATTATAAGGTCTTTGAACGTGTTCTGTCTTTTTATGCATACCTATCTACCAATTGTTTTTCGCTCACCATAGTCCTCTCCCTACTATTTTCGCTTTCGAGACTTCATTAGTTATCTTTGTATTGGCGGCTCTGGGGGTCGTACCGAGCTGTTAAGGGGTGATAGATTGTTTCTCATGTTGTTTGCTTTACTGTATAAGCATTGGATATATTCTGCTCCTTTCACTACAGGTTATAGAAACACTTACTTTCCTGTACTCTTCCACATTTCCTTCTGTTGCTATTTCCCCTTACCTCGATCGAACCTTTTCCTAAATTAATTTCAAGCTATCGTCACCGTCGGCTGGAGCTTATGTTCTTTTTGACTAAGGCGCGTTAATTTTGGTTGGTCCTTTGTCCTCTTCTTTTGATGGTTAATTGGCATTTGTCAAAGCCAATTCCAGATGAACTAGTCAGTAGCTAGTTGGAACTAAAGTGTCGCCCTCTTGAGGCTACTTAGCACACTGCTTAAAAATATTTGTGTACATCTTACCCTACCACAGCCTACTCCGTTGCCTTACTAGCTTTGACGTATTTCCCCTTTTACATATACCTTCGCGCTTTCATTCCAGTCTGCTGTAAAATTGTAATCCAAGTTCTATGCACTGTCTGTGAAATACCTAACGGTCTCTATGCTCGAGTTTGACCAATCTCCAAATAAAATGGTTCACCAAACAGTTTAAATTTTAAAAAGATCTCTAGGTTAACGAGAATTAGACTCACATTCCCCTAGATCCTCATCGCAAAATGTTTACTTACGACTACGAACATTACATTCTTATTGCTTCTCCGTCATAAGATCTAAATCTTCGGTAGGTCATCTCAGCTCCTGATAAAGTGTTACGCACTTCATCAGTATAGGCGATTGTTATACCGTTAGTCACTCCCTTCATATAATCACCTCGCGGGCTGTAGTCATTTGCAACGCTCACTTTGACACGTTTTATGTGCTTACAGGCTTTATCCACGGCTACTAACTTTCAGTTTAATTCCTATACCTTTTCTTGACCTGAATCTTGTGAACTGTTTTCGCAAGACTTGACCTAGCATTTTGTTTGCTAGCGATATTAAGTTCAACCATTCTTTCTTATAGGTCAAATGCCGGGGTATCGAGAGTCTAGGTACGTCACTGAGCAAAGAGGTATGTTTAATGACTTTCAAATTTGCTTTCGCTTCATCTGTCATTTTCCTTTTAAAACGCCACGGGATTTGCACTAGGCCTATTAACAATGGTGGAGGCGCGATTACCGATCTCATTACGGGACGCGCGCGTTCTGTTTTGCTTTGGGGCTCATTTTCGAGCCTTGCCAGCAGCCGCACAGCGGCTAATTTTGTAGTCATAATAATGTTACCGACAACGACAAAGGCGACTGAAATAGCTATTTCTGACGTATTAACTGCTTTCATCCAGACATACTCAACCCCAGGCTTTGCGACTTTTGAGGCTCGAACCCGCGATCTGCTGGTTAGAAGTTCAATGCCCTAACCATCGAGCCACGCGTTTGTTGCGCTGCTGGGTTTGAGCCCCAGGGGATGCTAAACGTGGGGTTCGATGTGGCTGGCTTATGACGACTGATAAACCAAAAATGGCCATTTCAGTCTCCCTTGTAGTTGTCCGTAATGCCACTAGGTGTACTCATTACTTTGGTAACTTCATTCATTCCCGCTAATGTTACTCTTAAATAGGCGTTCCCTGTCGATTCATGGAGTGTACGCAAGGTTTATACTGCTATGCGAGTCTCTTAGCACTAAACCTTAAAGCAGATTGCGTATCTAGATTTTGATAATTCAGTTGACACCTAAACGACATTTTTAATTTATATTGAAACCTCCAGTGGACCTGTTTATTCAGCTTGTTTGTCTGCCACATTAAGGTTCCCCTAATATATTTAGGTCAGTATTTTTGATCGGGCTATTATCTTATATTAGTAGCTTCTCACTTCACGTGTTCCGAATAAGATCTCTTCCATCTACTAACAGTCAAGTCTCCTCACACATTATGTAGAGCTTTGATGTTCTTTGTTGCCCTTTGCAACTGCTTAAAAACGACTGTATTTCTTACTTCCACTAAGGCATTTGCTGCACCTGTCCGCTGTCGTAGTACCCTATTAGTGTGTCTTTGGCTAGTTATTAGTATACCTCACTGTCTTTTTCGCAATTCCGAAAGCTCGCCGCCGCATCGAGACAATATGTGGCCAACTGCGTCTGGGCCCGGACGTTGCAGTCTCGGCATTTCGCTATTACCAGAGCGCTCTCTTCCGCGGACTTACGCGTGGCCGGAGCGCGATGCAACTGTCCGCTGCCTGTATCTACGTTGCTGCCAGACAGTTGCGTGTCAATCTGATGCTTCTGGATCTCAGTGACGCCGTCGCTATCAATGTCTATCAAGTGGGACGCACTTACGTTGACTTAAAACGGAAACTCAATCTTTCGCTACCCGAAATCGGTAAGTGGTCTTAGTGCGACGCACAAGAGTGAATTTACACGCACCTTTTTTGTGCTGGCTCGAGTTTCGTTATTTTTACTCTTAGTGGTGTCGGGTTGGCTGACCGCAACTACGGTAGATGTGCTAACTCATGAAATGTCAACCAAAATTTCCAAATGCGTTCTCGTTTCAAAAAGATCAATTAAGTAGTGTTGTCAAACTTATCATGATGCAGCATAAATCTATAATGATCCAGTTACCTCAGGGTATCGGCTTTCAAAAGAACTTATTTTCGGCTGCATGCAAGAACTATTGTCTGTAAAAAATGACTACTTAGGTAACATGCAATTTTCTCATTGATTTTCGATACCCTTGAAAATTCAATTATATGCCATGGAAAACATGCATAAAAATATTCATTCTTTTGCTTATTCGGTAGAAAATCACGTCTTCTTCCAAGTTCATACTCAAAAAAGAGTATAATTCGGTTTTAAAAAAGTTTCTAATTGTGAGATTTTTTAATACCGTTAAATGGCCGTTCATGAAACGTTATGCATTTACGAATGTGGCTTGTAAAGTTAACAATATTGCCTAAATCCACTGCTTAATTTTATGAACCTCATATGGTCTCCTCTTAACACCGTAGAGAACTGCATGATTTTCCGTACACAGAAAATATACAGCATGTAGTTTTGAAACCCTGAATGCAAGTGTAACAGCAGGTCGGGTTCAAAATTATTTGGGAATTGGAAAAGTTTTTTAAAACCAAATTATACTCTTCTTTTGAGTATGAAATTGGAAGAAGACGTGATTGAAAGAAAGAGTGAAAGAGTGAAAGAATGAATATTTTTATGTATGTTTTCCATAACATATAATTGAATTTTCGAGGCCATCGAAAATCAATAGGAAAATTGCATACTACTTACGTCGTCATTTTTTGCGGAGTATAGATCCTGCATGCAGCCGAAAATAAGTTCTTTCGAAAGCCGACACCCTGAGGTAACTGGATCATTATAGATTTATGTTACATCATGATTAGTTTTACAACACTACTTAATTTATCTTTTCGAAACGAGAACGCATTTCGAAATTTTTGTTGACATATCTTGAGTTAGCACATCTACTGTAGTTTGTTGACGTCGTATTGCATTGGTAGCACTGCATTTCTCGTGACAAATCACACAAACGATTGCCTTTTCTATTCGATTCAAAGTCGTTCAGGAGCTCACTACATTCTTCTATTGACTGAACTGAACCACCCGTCTGGTGTTGGCTTGGACACAAAGTAGTAAATTAGCCTCCGAGTGTGGCTTCCCTCAATCTTTCCATAGGTATTTTTCCGTTTCATGCTTATATCGGTAGCGTTCACCACGAAAAAGCCTGACACGCTTATTATGGTGCATCATTTAAAACCTACATAAACTAACTTGATAAAATTAGTACTGTGGAGAACGAATGATTTGCCTGTGCCGGAAAACGCCACTTCTAGTCTTGGTCAGCGCCCCTGCCTATGTGCCTTGACCGTTCCGTTTGTTTTGCTTAGAAAATAAGTTGGCCCGGATTCAAATATCCTGCCGATAGTGGGCAACGGCTTCGTGAAAATATTCAAGCCGTATTGTAGCCCTGCTGTCGTATATCACTTCCCTCCATCATGACCATTTACTTCCATCGCTTTCCTCGCTCTCTCTCTCTCTCTCTTTCTCTCTCTCTCTCTTGTGCAGATCCATGTCTCTTCGTTGAGCGGTTCGCTAGCCAGTTGGATTTTGAAAACAAGACCGCGGCAGTTGCTACTACGGCCATGCGACTGCTTCAGCGTATGAAAAAGGACTGGATTAGTACCGGGCGTCGACCCAGTGGTCTGGCTGCCGCCGCCCTTCTTGTGGCCGCGCGTGTGCACGAATTCAACCGAACTGAGGAAGATGTGGCCAAAGTTGGTAAGTACTCCTGTGCGCATGACTACCACTTCTTCCTCTTCATCTTCACCCTCCTATTCTGCTTCCTCTTTCTCTTCTCCTTTTTCTTCTTGTTCCACGTCTTCCTCCTAGTTTTATCCTTTTGACCCCTATTTTCTCCTATATTTTCACCATCATCATCCTCATCATCATCATCATCATCATCATCATCATCATCATCATCATCATCATCATCATCATCATCATCATCATCATCATCATCATCATCATCATCATCATCATCTAGTTCTTCTTCTTCTTCTTCTTCTTATTCTTCTTCTTCTTCTTCTTCTTTTTCTTATCCCTCTCTATCCTCCTCTACTTTGCTTTCCACCCCCCCCCTCCCCCTCCTCTTCTTCTCTCTTCTCTTTCCTTTACCTCCCTCTTCTTCCTATTGTTCTTCTTCTTCTTTATTTTCTTCCACTTTTTGCTCTTCTTCCTCTTCATTAACTGTTCGCTTGTACTAAGGTATCGCGACGGTTTACTAGCTGCCCCGTAAAAAGAGGCTAAATAACTAGGGATTGTTTCTCGCCCAAATCGAATGCGGAGTGAGACGAGTTATCTCTAGGTGCATGGCTCTCCTATGACAGGGGTTAAGTATGTTCTCTTCTTTCCTGCAACAGCAAGGATTAGTCAAGCAACCGCCAGAAAACGGCTGGTAGAGTTCAGCAGGACTCCCAGTTCGGCGCTGAGCATAGACGCCTTCTTTTCCGTGGACTATGACGAAGAGCAGGATCCGCCGGCCTTCGGTCGACAGTCCCAACCCAAGCGCACAGTGAGTCATTGCCTGCATTTTCGTCCGTCTTAAGTCGCTATTGCCCACTCCTACACTCCAATCTCTTGTATAACCCTGTTGTCTGCCCCTTAAGGTCATTGACGAGCTGGACATGAGCCAAGTATCCCTGGAGATCCAGGAGCTGAGTCGTCGAATAGATCAAGATCTGGAAAAAATCTCCCAAAAAGGCAAATTGAAGCTAGATCCCTCAAAACTGGGTGAGTTCTGCCACCTATCTCTTTTTTTGTCAGTTATAAACATTGAATGTGTGACCCTGACGCAGTGATCTCTCAGTTTAAATTGTCACTTACAAAGCCCTGCAAGTACGGTGGCAAACACCTGGGTACGGGCAGCCCATTGACGAAGGGGCTCTCATAGGGAAACAGTGCAGGACTATGACTCGTTTCGATTGGTTGCGGTACTTGACAGGCCATGCAACTAATGGTTTATAGACGGAAATTGGAGTTAGCTTCATATCTCATTAATTGATTCTGTAAGACACGTCTCGTACTTACCCGCTGTATGTTTCTAAAAACCTGGTTATCTGAGACGTCTTGCTATTACTCCTTACTGATCGCATGCTGGTATAAAATATGGGTCTCTCACCGTCAAACAGGCATTATGTCTGTGCCAAAGATGACTAAATCTGTTAGGTAAACTCCCCCCTGTCAATTTCGAGGTAAGAAAAACAGTTTTCAGCCCAGACGAGCTATTTACCACCTGGGAACTTTCACTGCCAGGCAAATCGTTTCTCGTCTGTTTGGTCGACCCTGCCGCTGGTGCGATTTTTATGCAGGCTAGGCGTTGCATTTATTTATGTACCAGGACTATGTCATGAGCATTCATGCAAAAATTTATGCCATCCTCTTCTTGCTTACAATCTCACTTTACATGTATTCCCTGGTCCTATGTACTGTTTCTCTGGTATTCTCCGCATCGTCTCCCAGTGTTAAGGTGGGACTAGATCTTGCATTGAGGTCGCAGGCAGTCTAGCACTAGGTGTTGCTGTGTGCTGTTTTCCCTCTCTCGCGACTGATGCGCTGTGCTGTTCATCCTTTTATCATTTTCGATTGCTTGCTTTTCCTACTCGCTAGCTTCAGTAGTCACTATCGACGTAAACACTGCACCAGCTTTGCATACAATACTGTCCTCTTGCTGAAAACCGAAACCTTACCCGTTAGGGGCTCCGAAAAACAGCCTTTGAATCCACTTGTCCACCACGTAATGCAGACACAAAGCGGCGTAGATACAAAGTCTACGAACGTGTCTTATCTGCATTTGCATACGGAACTCTTTTCCTGGTAGCAACGGAAACAATGTCGTTGGTAGGGAGGTCAATTGGCCTTGTCCTCTCATTATGCGCGACTGCACGATGACGGTCTGACCGTCGTTACCGGCGATGTCCACCGTGTGCCCCACAGCAGATAGGGCGTAGGGACAGTGACTTGCGCGCGAGTTAGTTTTATAGTAGTAGTAGACTTGCACTGCATCTACCACACCTCCTCATCCACCTGGGCCGGAGGTGGGATCGGACGCTGTGGCCGAAAAAGCTAAACAGGGCTTCTGCACGGGCCATACGCACCTGATTCGTGCGTAATGGTCCAGATTTTCACAGAAACAACAAAGAGGGGCAGCCCGGACACCAATTGAGTGGAAGTGCCATGGAAGTCATTATAAGAGGCAGTCATCTCCGTCCTAAGATGAGGACTGAGTTTTCCAGTCGGTTGGCAGCCTTCCAAGCCACGGTTTTCAGCGCACCGGGCTAAGTTCGAAGTACGTCAGATTGTTTATAGTACGGGCGATACACTGTTCATTGAGTCCCCAGTCCGCCCCACCCTCCCTTCCGTCTCCCGGGTGTCAGTCCACTGTCCGAGCCGGTCGGTCCTCTAAAGCTTAGATTGGGCTCAAATAGCTGACGGCTGAATAGACTGACCGCGTGTGCCACACACGACCAATCATCTCACAACACACCAGCTTTCCACACGAGGGAGTGCGCTGCTTGGATCGCACATGCGTTAGAGTACCATAGAGGCCACATGGTGGAAGAACACGCTTCCTGCTTTCGTGGGAGGTGCCTCTTCGGTACCAGCAGAGGATAACGCTAGACGGGTTCATGTGTAGTCCGTGAGTCGGTGGGGAGATGTTTGGTGATGGAATTTGCTCTGCGGCCTTGTGCCGCAGGTTTTTATGGAGGCACATGTGGCCGAGTAAGCCCATACGATGACTGAATGTGGGCGGTTGAGGCGGACGCGGGGGATGTGGAATAATAGAATGTAGCCTCCACAGGATCTTCGTCGCATCTCGGTCTTTGGTAACTCATCTCTGTGCCTAATCAAGTCTCTCTCTCTCTCTCTCTTGCTCCACAACGTTTTGAACGTTATGGCGAGTGAGAGCATGAACCATAGCGGCCTCAGATCCTTCTTGTTAACTAACATTATTTACTGTCATCGATGCCGACTATGTCTGGGACTCTTTTCAGACTTGGCTAAATCGAAAGGTATCAACTATCTCATTGCCAACAAAGACGGAGAATGCGAAGCCGGTGACAATGTGAAGGAGCTCGCCTCGCAAAAAAGCTCCCGAAAGGAAGTCAAAACATCACGTGATGTACTTCGAGACGTCCTTGATGGTATCGTCGAGCCAGAAATCCTCGATTCATGTGTGGAAGACCTGCAAATGCTGACGCACCACTCTGGCGATCAGCTATGTCAGCTGGTGCAGGTTTCATCGAACAGTCGTGATGCCCGTGACTCCAAACTTGCAGATCTCAAAGACTTTCCTCCAGAAGGTTCCTATTTTTACGTTAAACTCCTTTTCCTTGCAAACATTAAGTCAGTTTGCCCGCACTCTGTTTTTGAGGTGGCTGATCTTCCAGATTGCTTTAGCACAAACTCATTTTTCTAAAGATATTGACTAACCTTTATTAGGTTCTAACTTGGGATGAACCGGTGACCCAAGTTTCTAGGTTGACTATTAGACAGAAGCATTCCCCAGATGCGGGTGTCTGGGACTTTCAGAAAAAGCGTGGTATCTAAGGCTGTCGTTCTATGTTTGGACAACTTTTTCGCGTTCGATTTCTGGCCCAAGTAGTAAAGTCTGCATTGACACCATATTTCGTCTATTGCGTCCGAAGGGGTCCTTCCCTGCCTGGGCATCAGACTTCCGTTCTCGAAGATCAGTCAACCAACCACTGCTGGAGTGGTGAAACCGTTTTCTCCCTTCGCACGTAAAAAAGATCCACCACATCGCTCGTAGTCAGTTAAACTTCATTTAATCGGTTTCCAAGAATACTCATATGTGTTTCCACACCAACAGCTTAATACGTTGGCCACAACTACGTCATACCCTTGTGGTTTACTCTGAAAAGTGGTGTCTGTCTTTAGTTTGATCCACAGATTGCAGTCGACTGTCCAGTAAGTTCTTCCGCGTTTCATCAGGTTTGCTTTGAAAACTAATACCTCGCAGAAATCTTCATCGGCTTCATCCTAATGTGTTTTTATTTTCGTTACCCTTTAGCTTCGTTGAAATTACCTCACTTCATCTCTCCAGTGGATGAGGGTGCTTCGACGGCGGATATGAAAGGTGACTCCCTGTCCTTTTAAGTGTTCCCCACCAGAACGGAGATCAATTTGATCTCAAATAGGTTTCTGTTGTCGTTTTTTGACATGTTTTGTACCACAGTAGTGTTGTATTTGTCATTAAGCATTAGGGGCAAAAATCCTGCCACTTAGAACTGTGGACGTATTCGTCTGAAAATGAGTGATTGCATGCGGAGAATTTGGCGTTTCGATTGTTGGGTCTAGCCGCCTAGTCAGTTAATCATCCATCAGTATCGCTTATGTTCGTGACTTCATAGAGCTCCTTGTAGCAAGTCTTACAATTTAAAGTGTATGAAGGGTCTCGTCTGTTTCTGTGCCAAGGGCTGCAACTCTTTTGGAACAGTAAGTTGTTTCCGGCTACTACCGAGCAGGCCTGCCTTCCTAAATCCGGCAAGGTTGTTTTCCTTTCCGGAAGGTTGGAGAAAACTACTTTGAAGAAGTAGACTCTATCGGCGTATGCTGGCGGTGCGGTCGAAACACAGAGTGCTTTACGACCACCTTCTGTGCGTTTTTCGGCTTTAGTCGGAATGTGTCGGTTGTGCCCAAATGCTCACACTACCCATTGTACTTTACTCGAACTCACTGCACCTGTATTAGCGTTTAGATAAAGTGCTTCAGGTCGAAGTACTTTGCGGATTCACCGCATTACGAATGGTAACTCTTAATTCTACTCAATTAGCATCAGACTCCCGGGCGAAATTAGCTTGCCAACGCCACAGTCTCGAAACTATTTGTTGGCTGCTGCTAAATTCATCAATTGACCTGAATTTATCGTACTTTAGTAGCAATGCAATGAGATCTATGAGGAGGTTCGTGTTCGTCTCCAACGATGTAATGTTTAACGCGATATCTCGACAATATTTACACCGTGCACCACAATTTAAAGGTTCGGCATCTGGTAGAAAATCCTGTGTAGTTGTAGCGAATTTCCCGGGATAATTTGCGTCGCGGGCCACCTCCGTCCTGTTTTGAGCCACTTCTGTCGTACTGCATTCGTTAAATCCTCCCTGCCTGACGTGAATCGACGCTGGTTCACGTGGAGTTGCTAGTGCACTGTCTTCATGGCCAACTCCGACACATTCCCCAGCTATGGGGCTAGTGCAATTAATATTCTTTGAGGTCACCGATTGGTGTCGATGGCCGAGGGGTTTAGGCGCTCGCCTCGTGAGGCGAGGGTCGGAGGATCGACTCCCGCTCTCCACTCCCTTTTACATCCCGCATTACGAATGGTAGGTCTTAATTCTAGTCGATTAGCAGCAGACTGCCGGGTGAAATTAGCTTGTCAACGCCACAGGCTGAGGATTATATGGCGCAAATGCCTTCGAAGTCAGTTCTGACAGCTTCACTCACATCTTCAGTTGACTTGGGTGGGATTCTGGTGAAATGGGTTCATGGACGATTTCGCGGGTAGTTCGGCGTACCACATGACTGGACCATCTCAGTCGGCGAATAGTGGTACGCGCTTTACCGGTTCTCCCATTGACTGACCGTTCTCTCGTTCCCTGCAGATTTGCTCGGTAGTTAATTCAGATAATGGGTCCTAAGTATTCATTCAAGCGATGGACATCTTTTGAGCCCGCGGGTAGTGTCTCACATCGGCATAAAGTAATTCTCTAGATAAAAGCCCGGTTTTTTTACTCGTCTTGCGTCGATTACGAAGGCCTCGATGAATTCGAGTGCAGACCTCGCACGTCTTTCATTCGATTTGTTGCTTTCACCGTCATCTTTTCCATTCGGCGTAAAATCCAACCAAATATAGCAGAAACTGTCCCCTATACCAGTGATTTCACTGTCTACCTTCTTCGGACAGATATTTCTAGTGGAGGCGAAAGTTTGAATTCTAGGTGTACGTATAAGGAAGACGAAAAAGACTGATCAAACATTGGAAACAAAAAGGCTGAGAATTTATTGAAGCCTGGGCCTCGGATGAGAACTCAGTTAGTCGACTTATCAGTCTGGCGCCTGCGTACAGAGCTCTGCGCAGTCGCCTGCAGTCATGCGCCATCGGTCGTTGATTGGTAACGCACCCTATAATTGCCGCTCATTCTCTTGTTGCTACTATTTCTGACGAAAGCTCAGAACAATAAATAGACTGTTCAAGTGTTCGACAAATCTTCTTAACGTGTAGACATTTCTAATCTAAGTCGGTCGACTTCGTTTTGGGGAAACGAACTTCTTCAAGTCCTCCGCCCGCCTGCAGAGGATCTCATCAGCACTGCAACTTCATCGACATAGTTCTTTTCCATAGCACAAGTCCCACAAGTCTTCCCCCTTTTCGCCATCTTTGAAAGCGTGGGATAGTCGACAGTTAGACCAACAGGCGACTTTCTTTTTGTTATTCCTGTCGTTCTCATCTGTTATTTTTTCGCTTAATCGAGAGCACCTTTTGCGGCTGCGGCTGTGGCTACTGCACAACTTCTTGCGGCTACAGTTGTAGAATTACCCCCGGGCGGTTCCATGACTCTTGTATCAGTTTCATCGGCCCAGTTTTGAGCTCTGGCCACTCAGTTGTGGACGGACGGACGGTTCCTTGACTCTTTTATCAGTTTCGTAGCCCCGGCTTTGAGCTCTTTCGGCTCAGAAAATGTCAGTTCTCTACCGCAGAGAGGTAGCGAACTTCTTTTCTCCTCTATACCCATTTCCCTAAATTTAAAAGCCCGCCCATCCTCTACCCTCCTAGGTGCTGACATGAAAAACATTCCTCTGGGATCTGCGGATGCAAAGGGTAAGACCGTCTACTAAATTTGCGGAAGGCTGTCTTCAGTGGGATTTTTCTGCATTTTTCCCGTTCTTCCTGTTTGTACAATTTCCTGGGTGCATGTTCACTGTACAGATGGTCGGTTTTTCGCCGATTGCAGTACCTTCAAGATCATTCTCGCAGCACCTTGCTCAGCTGGCCTGATTTGTTTACTTGTCGCTTAACTGACGGAAATCTGGTAGGCGGAGGCAGCCTCTAGGAAAGTTACGACGTTCAGAGGGTGGAAGGTATGAATTCCAACTGCGTTACTGAACAGGTTTGCTTACTTCACTGGGTCACTCTCTGTGCCCAATCAAATCTTTTGTCTGAGGCAAAAAGATTGTCAGCTCTGAGACCTCTGTCTAGTCCCAGTTTATACATCATTTGCAAGGATTAGTCGTGCTCATACGACGGAATGTTGGATACTGAGTTCATAGTTGTCCTGTGACATCTTCGTTTCGAAGGAACTTGTTAGTGTACAGTCAGTGTCTTGTCTCACGAAATGCTAACCGAAATTGTGGAATGCGTTTTCGATTGGGAAGGATTACTTAGATGATAGTGCGACATAATTCCGAGATGTTTCAGTCACGTCAGGACGCCAGCTTTTGCGTGAGCTTCTTTTAGGCTGTCATTATAGACCGTACCCGTTTAAAAATGACTACTTAATTAGTTTGACTTTTCTCTATCGATCATAGACGTCCTCATATATTCAGTTATATTTTGCAGAAAACATGCACAAAAATGTTCTCTCTTATAGCCACTTAGTAGCAAATCTCGTCTTCTTTAACTTGTATCTTCCAAGAAGGGGCCCACTTCGGTTTTCAAAGGCGTCTGTAATTGTGGGTTTTTCTAAAATCGCGAAATGTCCATTCAGATACGATCGTGTCTGTCCATTTGTTAATGCTTCTCATGAAATATGCAACATAGTCCACATCCATCGTAGACTTTCACGAGATCCATATGATATCCTCTTAGTGGACTTAGAGGACTGTATTCTGTGCTGCTTGTATATATTTGCTTTAATAAACTTGACTGTACATGAAGAGGATCATCTGGTGCCCGGGCCGTAATCTTCCAAAAGTAACTACGACTGCGCGGGTTTCAGTCTCAGTGTGAAAGCATTTTATGTAAATGCATATGTTACTGGAAACATTTTAGTAACACGTTTATTGGACAAGTATATTGCATGTATCGTTTTAATAAGCTAATCAAGGGCATTGCATATACCCTAGTTATGCCAGTATACTATGCCCCTCCTCACAAGGAAGACATATAGCATGCAGTTTGTCGACCTTAAACGCCGGTGTAGCGGCATGGGGGATTCAGAATTATCAAAGAATTAAAACCATTTGTTTTGAACTGAGAGATATGTACCCTTGCGTTAAATTTGACATTTTAAGAAAACATGATCTTCGGCCACGTGAACACGACAAAGGCTATTTGTGTGCATGTTTTCCGTAAAATATAATTAACTTCATAAGGGCGTCGAAAACCAATTAAGCAGTTCATGCTACTCAAGTAGTCATTCTTTACCAAATGTGGTTTTTCCAAGCGGTTGGAAAGAGGAACATCGAATATTCGGCATCCGGGCGTGACTGAAGCATTTTCGGACTATGCTGAGCGATAACAATATTACTAGCCGGCTTAAATAGTCCTTCCTAATCGAAAACACATTTCATGTGATCGCTCAGTGACTGTATGCACTGCTGCGTCCCCAACGCCTGTCTATGTTCCTTGATGATGGACCCGAGAGTTGATCCTAAACCTCAGACGAGTGGAGTTCTTATTCCAACAGTCGAGTCTTCTTACCAACTTTTCTGGTGTTCGCCCTTTCTCTTCTACCGGTGGTACTCAGGTTTCTCCAGGCTGGCAATCATCATCTGAGTAGGGATTTCCATACTTTTAAGGCTGTTCCCACTCGTCCGATTTCTCAGTTTGGGTAACGAGTACTTGCTTTCGAGCCTCTCTAGATTTAAGTATTTTCCGACACCGAGTTAACGTCTTGCTTTTTTGCTGCAGGATACGCTCTGGATCTGACTGGTGTCGATGAAAGCGAACTGGACAGGGTAGGTTTTTTGTGCTCATTCTGTTGTTCGTCTTGCTAGTTTTATGTGTGCACTGTCAGTTGATATGACGCGGGGTAATGTGTTTTTTGTCTATATGCCGTTCCTAACCTGTCTCATGAAAGGTCACGAACTGCAGACTCGAATCGCTGTCACGCACAAAACGCCCACCCCGCATCCACGAGAGTTATGCTACGTTAAAGATACGACCGAACTTCAAAACATGGAACAGCTTGATTTGTAAAGTATTGTTTATTGACTAGGAAATAATTTATTTCACAGAAAATCGCCTAATTGAAAAACGACTTTATGACTGGCCAATTACTCAAGGCCTGATATAACTGTGAACTGAGAAGGAAAATGTCTTACAACGACAAAAGGATGGAGGACAGCAACAAATACAACGTATTAGTACTTTGTCGATTGTCCTTTGGCGTTTATAGGTTCTGTAAGCCGGGAGGACATAGAGACCACCCAGTTGTCTGTAGTGGTGTGGTCTATATAATTATCCAGCACAAAATCCAACTTTGCTGCATTGGAAGATGTTTTCTTGTCTTTTCCCAATTCTTTTTGATTAATGCAAAATATTAACGACTGGATTCAGGTCCGGGCAATTGCGGGAATGAAAATGCTTCGAAGACCAGAGGTGGAGATTTTTGCTGTGGTGTACAATAGTAGATTATAGTTGTAAGCTTGCCCTCACAACGGGACACGTGTTAGATGCGCTGGACCAACACGGGGGCCACATCGGACTCTGGCACGCGTTATCTTTGCGTAA
>CACRXP010000357.1:93546-111825 GCA_902702965.1 Spirometra erinaceieuropaei | reverse complement strand
CACCTGGGCGTACCACCACACCCCCTGGTTCAGAACAAACACTTGACCAAGATTTTAACCATCAACAAAAATGGGTTAGATGGAGAAGGATAGCAGAAGTCACCGGGCAACCATGAGCACGACCTGTATACCCAGCGGGAGCACAACCGCAGAGAGCTGTCAGCGCACACCAGGCTGCGAAATCATGGCGTAGCAGACGCACGCTATCATTAAAGCCCAGACGGGTGGTACACAGCCCTGCATTTAGCCTGGGCAATCACCCTTCAAAGGCCGGATGACTAGTCAGTCTCGTATGCATGTGAGTGCCAGCGATCACCTTAAGAAGGAGCCGTTTCAGCCTGGCTCTCAGCTCACCAGTCTGCCACTCCACATAAACACTAACTTAAATGGACAGACTGCGTGAACTGAGTTGAGGCGTCAGTCAGCAACCTTCCAAGCCGCAGCATTTGATGCACCGTGATAGTCTCAGGCTGGGATCACACTTGCAGCAGAGGGGCCACGTGTAGGAGGTGCCGAGAAGCACACTTTCCATTTTAATGAGAGTTGTCATAAATGGGCCCTTAGTGAACGACGGGCAACATGCGTCGTGTCACAGCGCTGCTGTGGCCACCTGTTAGTATGTCCGGCAGCCAATAGCAGTTAGACTAGCAGGCAAGCCTCGTCATGTCGAGGTTTCTCATACTAATCCGAACTTCCCTTCCCACATATACACTGTGTATGCTAGGCGATGAGACTTTGATAGCTGGTAAAGATTAGAGCAAAGCCCATACTTTCCTTCTCGCAGCACTGTGTTGCACCACCAGGGGTGTATCTGTACTCATGGAAAAACATTTTACGGGCTTCGCTGCCCCTAAACAGGTCTCGGCAGGTTCTCGAAAGCGGCTATATCGGGCCAAACACCACTAGAGCTTCTGTGACCCTGCGGCCCCAAGCGCATAGCCTCGCGACCTCGTGATTGTGGCTCACAATATGAAGGCCAAGAATGGCTGGGGAGATCATGCCGTAGCTCACTTTCAGTACGAGAAATGTACTCTCTGCATGAATAAGACAATCGGACCGTCGCGAGCGAAGACGTCCGCTGCGTTTCCCATGAGGTGACCACAGCACCGGCGATTTGTGTTGGGATTTTTTTTTAGTGATGTAGACTTGCACAGTATCTACCGCACCTCCTCTTCCCTCGCCCACCTTGCTCCGGTGGCAGCACAATATGGAAACGACCAGAGGTGGGCTGATACGCAGTTGTCGACAAATCCAAACGACCCATCTACGCGTGCCATACACGACCTTGTCCCCGCTAGACTTATGATGGGGCGGCACGGATCTCGCATGCTTGGAAATGCGATAAAGACCACGCTTTACAAGGAGCCTTGGTTTAGAGAAGGACCGCACCATATTGTCGGTTGGAACCCTCCCAAGCCACGAATCTGAGCGAGTCGTGATCATTTCAAGGCGCATCAAATTTATTGTTGTGGAGGATGTGCCGTGTGAATGGATTCCACAGTGTCGGCCTCGGCCTCTCATCTTTATCCAATGAGTTAGTGGACATCCCGGGCCTGTGAACCAGCTGGTGGTGGGATTGTGCTAAAAGGTCTGAAAGCGTGTGCTATATCAGTATCAGCAAACCATGGCCCTCGCAGCCTCGTATGCGCTGGCAGTTCCCTGACACCTGGTTGCCTGCCGATAGATGTGCCTACGCTACCGCTGGGTATACAGGCGGTGGGCATGGCTGCCCAGTCATCATCCTCGTCCTTCTGACCCCTGTTGGGGTGTTGTTATCGTTGTTGGTGAAAAATCCTGGTCAAGTGTATGTTGTGGACCAGGGCGTGTGAAGGCAGACCTAGGTGCGGATCCGGCCGTGCCAGCGACCTGCGCCTTCCCCGCCTCCGGTCTTGACTCTGTCTTAACACCGGATCCAGGTGGAGAGTGGGGAAGAGAGAGTGCGGCAGATACTGCGCAAGTCCACTATCGCCGTAAACTAATTCACGCGCAAGTCACCGTGCCTGCTGCACCTTGGTATGTAGAACACGGTGGACATCGTCGGAATCGACGGTCGAACCGTCGGTTGAATTGTATACACGGTGCCTGGCGCGCCACCACGCGCATGTAACGTACCAGTTATGGACTCGCGCGAATTCTGCGCTGCTCAATAAACGCGCGCTGTGCCCTATTCGCACCACCTTTTCGGTCCGGCGCACTTGATACTGAAGTAACACCCTGTTTTTTTTCTTTCTCTCAGCGGAAGGGCCCACGCGGTATCTATCGCAATAAGCCGAAACTGCACTGGTCTAAAGATGAGCCCCCGATAGACGAGGAAACCATGGAGGAAAGGCCAATTTCAAAGAAGATAAATTATGCAGCCCTAGAGGCTCTTGTGGGCGGCGGCGGCGACGGGCCAACAACGTCAGCAGCATCACCTGCCGCGGCCACTACCGCTGCAGAACAGGTTAAGCTGCCGGAGCCTTCCGATCGGCCAAATCTGCTGCTAGAAGCTGCCCTCCATGATACGGATATTCTGCCAGGGCCCAGTGCCCCGACCACCGACTCACATCTCGCCACTGCAAACACCGCCGTCGCCGCGCCATCTGCGCCTAACGCAACCACTGCTATTCCGGAGCAGGAGGAAGAGGAGGTGGTGGAGGAGGAAGAAGAAGAAGAAGAGGCGATAGAAGAAGATGAATATGGCGAAGATGAAGAGGATTGGCAAGCTGGCGAGGATCTCTGGTAATGCCAGCACCCCGTTTCGCCCAAGGGCTCGCCTGTACATAGCCTGATGTACATATATACATGTGTTTCCTTCGTGCACACCCCCCAACGCCAGCATTTATTTGTTGTTTTATTGTGCTTATATTAAATTTTGTTACCTTAGCAGTTTGGCCTTCTGGATAAACGTCCTAAATTAGCATATCTGGTTTCTTATTTCATGAGGTGTCTCAAGGATTTTCAGTTCAGACAGCCAGTAAGTAACTTTTTGACGTCATATCATGTTCAGACCGGTCATTCCAGCCCTCAGGAACAGTCAGTAGATCGTAGAAATGTGGCCTTCCAACCCATTCTTGCAGCTGGGAGCAGGTTTCTTTATCGCGTTGGTCGGTAGCCGACATTGGCCCGTACACGGAGACTCTAGGGACTTTTGCAAAGCGACCAATCAGTCGTACGGTCATTGATTTGTTTACACGCAAATAGCGCATGGTCCGCTTGTTTTGAGAGGACGATCGTCAAGATATATGCGGACCGCCATGTTGTAGGATGGGGTGGAAGCTGACTCAAGGCACCTCGATTTCTCGAGCATCTCAGCGGGGGATTCAGACTTTGGGCAGGCAGAAAACATCCACGTACTGGTGTAGGTCGTGCGCCGTCAGACTGCACACCAGGATCCAAGAACGTTCACACCCTCCAGAATCCATTCCCGAGAACTCGCTTTCGATCAAGTGGTCCAGTTCGCGTACTATTTGCCTGCATCACTAAACCAGGATCGTGAAGAACAGCGGTTCTCTCGGACACCACAGTATGCGTCGTAATACTTAAATCGGACGTACTTGGAAGTGCCTCTGGGGATTTCGTCAACAGGCGGACAGTAAACGGCCACTCGGATCGTTTGTTCAATGCTGTCGTCTCTAGCAGTAGCTACACACAAGACCTGGCCCAACAAACACAGGCACTAGGATTTTACACAATAGGATGTGGGCGGCATAGGTCTCAAATGCGTAAGAATGCCGGATTTCACATTAGAAAGGAGCAGTTGCAGTCTGACTCTCAGCCCACCAGTCCGCCATTCCATAGAAACCCAATCAACTGGACTGACTGCGTGGGCTGGGTTGATGCACCTATCGGCAACCTTTCAAGCCACGGCGCTTGGCGCACCGCGATAGTTTCAGACTCGGACCACGCACGCAGTCGGGGAGCCGTATGGAAAAGAAGAGGGACACACCCCGCGTACGTGGGAGGTGCTAATTTTGCGTTTTCGTTGTGTGGTGATGGGTGATTTTGGTGTGCGTTGTAGATGCTCGTGAGGGAATGTGATGGTGGTATGACCAACGGTAATCTAACTCATGTTGTAGCGAATACGCAGGAGGCCGGGGAGGCTCGTGCAGTGGCTGAAGGTGCAAGGTCAATGAAGTCAGATGAGGCGATGGCATTTGGTGTGTGTCGGTGCTCCAGGTACTGGTCTGCCAGTCTCTGTGCGATGGGCCCGCAAGTGACAGACCAGGCCGATGCGCAAATCGAGTGTGCGGACGCAGTGAGGACAGGTTTGAACCGAGTTCGCATCGCTGGAGGTGGGAATGGTGATGGCAAATGTGTTAGTGGTTGTCAGGACGTCAGGAGCATTTTGGTCAGTGGTGGTAGAGGTGGTTGTGTTCTTCGTCGACGTGGAGGCTGTGACAGAGGTAATGGAGCTGGTTGTAGCCGACGACGGTGTGGCGCAGGAATTTGAAGCAACACCGGTGAGGCTGGGCGCCGACATGGAGGTTGGAACAGGCGCGGTCGTGGAGACAGCGATTGCGGTCGTCGGGCGATTGCTGAAATTTCACCACGGGTGTTGGATGTTGGTGTGATGATTGCTCGATCATCTGACTCACCGAACTGTGTCAACTAGGAGAAGTTTCAGCTCCGAGTACGGATGGGTAAGGTCGCTGCACCTGTTAATGATCTGGGCCCAGTAAACCATGACTCGAGCAGCTCCCGGCTCCCGCGGTTGTCACCTCTTTCGAGAATTTCGGCCGCAACTTGAGAGCCAGCGTCATTTCTCCGCACCGCTGCAGCGCATTTGGTCATTCGCGTTCCGAGCTGTCTTACGGATTTTCCGACGTAGTTGCTTTGCCCGCAACTGCACCAGATCCTGTAAACGACTCCCGACGTTTCTCGTCGTGGCAGCGGGTCTTTCGGTTTCATTACCTGACGCCTGATGGTTGCCTCCTGTCTGTGTGTAATTCCAACCGCAAGTGGTGGGAGAAGGCGGCCAGCAGCTTCCGAAACGTTCTTGACATACGGAAGCGCTCTCCAAAATTTGGGGTCCGTGCGGTTTGAACTTTCGTCCCTTTTGCGTATGCACCGGTTGACGAAGTTGCGCGGGTAGCCATTGGCTTTGAAGACTCGTCGGAGGTATTTTAGTTCGGCAATCTTGTCTTCCGTCTCACTGCAGTGCGTTTCGACACGCCGATAGAGCGTCCTTACACAACCGCGTTTGTGGCTGATTGGATAGTTGCTAGTGAAGCTCAGTACTTGCGTCCTAATTGTTGCTTTCTTGAACACTTCGGTCTTTAGGCCACCACAATATTTGCGACGTACGAGGACATCCAGGAAGACCCACTGGTTCTTCTCCTCCTCCTCCCCCATCTTAAATTATATTTCGGGGACGACTGCGTTGAGACGTTCTTTTTATGTCAGGAGTTGATCCCGCTTGATAAAGACAAATATAACATGCACATACCGGACCCAGAACTTCGGTCTCTGGTGTTCGGAAGATCAGCGAATCTACCCGTTGTCCGACCACCTCGGCGAGGAATCCCGAAATCAGCGAACCCATTGGTGTGTTCTTCACCTGCTCATAGATTGTCCCATCGAAAATGAGGTATGTCTTAAGACAGAATTTCAGAAGATGAAGAACTTGGGCGTGTACAAGACGATCCACCTGCTTCCTGGGACTCGTCTCTTCGCTTCTACTGACGTCAATAAGGCTTATGCCGCGGCAGTTTTCGCCCTTTTTCATCAGCAACCAGTACATCTCCCAAGGTTGCTCAATCATTTCCCAGAAACAGGACGCAGTGTGTGCATTCAACTTGTGGCTTTCAGCGCGGTTGTCGTCCTCTCGGGGTGTCGCACAGCCTCGGGATTGTGTAGATGAAATCATCCTGGAAAGGAGAGCCACATGAAATTGCACAGGCTGAAGGGATAAAACCCCATTTCAAAGGAGGGGGTTCGAGCTGGTAGGTTTGCAAGCAAAGTTGATAAGGTGCTTCAAGCCCATGCCCTCTATCGACCTTAGTGGATAGACACGCATGACACCACCTGAGCCCAATGCTCTTGATGATCATCTCTAGCCGACTTTGTTGTTTGACGGAAAGCATCCTCCTGGTGGGACCTGACCTGATTAAGTCGCTGCTGCGCTTTTAGGTGAATCCACGAGTCCTATAGCTACATTGAGAACTGAAAACTTCGGTGATGACCATTTTCTACTAATTTCTCTTCCAAATCGACCTACAAAGAAAGACCAGGCCACTGTGCTCGGAATCTCGGCCGTGCTGGGTTGTAAGTATGCGACATAAAGGCATCTAGCACGAGGCACTTTTGACAGCAACGTGGTGGATATTCAGGCGTCTGTGAACAAGAACATGCTTGGACCTATGAGCTTCTCCAGTCCTGGCACCACACATCGACTTGCTATCACGAATACGACTATGAAACCTAGTCAGATTGAAATTCAGTCAGTCTGGCAGTTCGAATGACTATCCTTCAAATAGCAAGTCAAGAGGTGTCTGCAAAGATGCCGAAAGCATGTGATGACAACTAGCCGGCCCCGGTCATTCAAGTTCAACATTCTTTCACCATAATCGCATGGATAGCCAGACTCGATGGTGCTAAAAAGACAGCTACTTGGAGAGATACGCCCGACCCAGCCCGTCCGTTTCAGGTCCCAGCAACAATTGGCAGACCGCACAGAGGTCCTCTAACAAACTCCCATGGTTGCCAGACTTCACCGGCAGTTGGCATTGGCGCATAAAACCGGCCACAACTGTTCTAATGGAGTGCCCATTAAATCGTACGTAAGTTAGCGTCCGTTGCAAGAGGGCGATCAACGCACCATGTGTATAAGAAGAGTCACGTCAAAGGCTGATAGAGCGAAATGGAAGCTGACCCGCGGGATCCCGATCTCCCGAGAGCCTTGACCGGGTAGTTGGACTCCTCCAGGCAGGCAGGAGACATTCGCGTTGTATTGATGAAGACTGTATGTCGCCAGACTACGGGTGCCAGGGTCGGGAAAAACTTGCACATTCCACCATCGGACGCCAAGGTTCCATTCCCGATCGGGTAATCTGGTCTGCATACTATCCGTCGGCACAACTGAACCGGGGTGGGAGGGCACATCAATTCACGTGGACACCGGAACATGGCCTACATATTTTTGTGGTTTCTTATGTTCGCTAGGGCCTAAGCTCAAGAATCCGAACCCAGGGAAGCGGTGGAAACAAGCTGACTCGATCCTGATCGATGGTCGCTGAGTTGCAGTATCGTCATCGGATTCTACGGCACATTCTAAGGCAGTTAGCCTGTCAAAACCCAGAAGTCACGCCATGGTAGCACTGTAATTGACGTTCTGCGACTACACCCCGATCGCCAATTTCGCAACCAGCTTCCGCTCAGGGCCGTTCGACTACCGACCGCTTACGGACGCATAGGATATCCAGCTAACAAGCGGACTCCCTAAACGCGCGCTTGTGCTCCTATCATGATTGCAGGTGAATGCGCTTATGCTTACCAAGCTAACCATCCACAAAAGCGTGACTGATGCGATTAAGTTCATGGTGATCGGCTCGGCTGTGTACCGTTATACCTGTACTCAAACGCCGGATGGAGTTCACTAGGCTCGCCTACGCAGACGCTGAGCGTAAAACCGGGCTTTAGCTTGTCGTTTGACCTTGACAACCGGCTCTGCGTGCACATCAGTTGTCCACCGGCTACAGTCGGATTAAAATTAATCCTAGCATCGTCAAGTACAAGCAAACAGTCAAATAAGTAGTCAAGAGAAGAGTCATTTTTACATAAAATTAGATCACTCTGGGAGTTGTTAGGGGTTGGGTGGACTGGTAAAAATGTATCCAGAAAAGACAGTTATGAAAGCAGTGAGCGCCGTGGCAACTGTGGTGGTGAAGGTGATGTATGCGCCTTCTTCCCAGGCTCCGATTGGCAGTTTACGGTGATAGCTGGGGAACAACGTCCGAAAGTCATATTAGGGCTGGTTAGGCAGGTCTTCCGGATTGCCCCCTGTGATGCCCGCGGCGGAGGAGGAAGAGGATGAAAACTGGAAAAAAAGAGAGAAATTTCTGTGTCAAACAGAAGAGTCTGAATTTAGCAAGTAATAGTGGAGAACTTGTATGTCATGTTTCGGGTGCCACGGGCAGGCGGTCACGATGAGGTCAGTCAATCAGGATATGCGCATTGTACGGCGTTGGTGTATGACACCTTGAACAGCCTGACCGTCTAAAGCCTTTGATTAAGAAAATACAACCAAACCGCTTCGAAAAACAACTGCACTCGGAAAGAGCGCAAAACCCATGAGATACATTCTCGTGGTTTTTCCTCATTAGTCCCACGTGCGACATCCGCTACCCCTAACAGTACGTTCGTCGGGAACTATGTGGACCACCGCAGTTCCGGTCGCAGGAATTTGTTTGTTTGCGCATGTCCAACTCTATTTGCACGCCTACCGACTTCCAATAGAAAGACCAAGTCAAGACAACGCAGAGCGTTGTGCGCATAGGTGATGATAAAGCAAAACAGTCCACATACGCACGCCAAACAATCTAGCTCATGACTCCACCGGCTACCACGTAAATAGGAGTGAAATAAAGGCCCCGTTAACGGATAGTCGAGGAAGATCGTGTTGGCATTCTTCCAAACCACGAGTGTTAGGGCACCGTGGTGGTTGTGAAGAGCGTTTGATTACTCGAAGTGAGGAGATTAAGTGCTTGATACGTGCTGGATTGATACTTACACCCTCTTTTCCACTTAATGCGCCGATCGTCTGTTCAAGCCAAGTCAGTTGGAGATTACATTGGTCACAATAGCCGACGTGACGTCAGCCTTTGTCCAACGCCTGCCATATGCAGCTGCAAAGACCATAACAACTCATGCAGTTTCGGCGAAACTTGAATAACGCATGCAGGTAACGTAGAGACTGCATTCCCTGAATACTGCACTTCGTGTGCGTCCGTTGCGCCTTTCCCTTCCTGTCTCTGACAATGTAGTTGAGTGGCAAGTCAGGCCATCGGAAGGCTATAATTCTTGCTCCAGTGACCGCATCCCCCTCTTCTCTGTGCTCCAAGTCCCTTTTTTGAAAAGCGCAATGTTGATCCGGTTAGTTATTGTTACTTCTTCTTCCTCCTCTGTTGTCGCGTTTGTGTCGTTTTTTTTGCTTCTATTTTAGCCGACATGGAACCTTTACAGATATGCAAGACACTAGCAAATAAGAAGCAGAAGCGATCGCTGGAACAAGAGCTTTATTCGCCCGACGTTTCGGATTCTTACCTGAAACCATCATCAGAGACAGTGATAGAAACGGGTGATTCGTGCACAGGAATTTGCGGTGTTTATAGGATGCAGTCACTATGCTACCGCATACCTATGGTAATAAGCGGCTCTCCTCTTCACCAAGAATTGTTGTCCGCTGGGGCACTAATTGCTTGATGGCTGGCATGCAAGTTGTTAATTGCTGAAATCTCAGCACCCGTGTCGGATGCTGGCGTGATGATTGCTCATTCATCTGGCTTACCGGCCTGCGTGCTCGCAGAGTGGTTCTTTACTTCAGCCACCAGACTCCCTCAACACCGAATATGGAATGCGGACGTCGTTGCATTTGTTTATATACTGAGGTCCCGTGAACCATGGCTCAAGCAACTCGCGTCTCACGCGATTATCGCCTCTCACGAGCATTTTGGCCTCATCGAACTCGAATGTGTGGCCCGGTCTCGTTGACTGGGCAGCGACCAGAGAGTTTGCGGGATTTCTCCGCACCGCTGCCGCGTGTTCGGCGATTCGCGTCCGGAGCAGTCTTCCAGTTTCGCTGACGTAGTTGCTTTGCCCGCAGCTTCGCCAGATCCGGCAAACGACTCCAGATGTTTCTTGCCGTGGCAGTGGGTCTTTTTGTCTCGCCACCTGACGCCTAATGGTGGCCTTCGGTCTGTGTATGCAACTTCAACCCCGAGTGTGCTGCGAGAAGGCGCATCTTCGCGTGTTTTGGCGAAGCAATGGCAACTGACTGAGTGCACGATCTTGATGGTTGAGACTGCAGTGGCTCAGCTAATAGCATACCTACTACATGGCCACTTGTCGCGAAGAGTAAGGCTGACACACGTAGGCGCGCGTGCATGAAGGCTCGGTGCTTGCACTGAGCTCCCGACATCGGAGAGACTTATGAGACGCTGTACAGTTCTCTACTATCAGGCAGTATTGGTAGAATAATCTGGAATCACTAGTACGGATTTAAAATCGCCGACAAGAGGCCAACAGATAAACACGCATGCAACGGACTGACCATGGATGTCATTAAGTCTGACCAAATCAGTAATAGTAATTAAAGCCACAGACAAGAACAAATACTTGCTACTGAGACAAGTAGCCAGAGGGCATGTACAGTAGGTGGGCCAACTGATGAATTAAATGAATAATTGTTTATAAAAGACTCGTCGGGGTCCCATCGGGATTTTGAAATACGTCCTCGTGTCGAAAAAAGTTAATTGGGCAGGGTTGTAAAACTAATCATTATGCAGCATAGTTCTATAAAAATCCAGTTACCTCAGGGTGCCGGCTTTCGAATGAACTTCTCTTCGGCTGCATGCATGAACTATACTCTGCAACAAATGACTACTTGAGTAGCATGCGATTTTCTCATTGATTTTCGATGTCCTTAAACATTCCATTACATTTTATGGAACGCATGCATAAAAATATGCAGTCTTCTACTCATTCGGTAGAAATTTACGACTTCTTCCAATTTTATACTCGAAGAAAGCGTATAATTCAGTTTTTAAAAACCTCTCCAATTCCCGAATAATTCTTAACCCGACCTGTTGTTATACTTGCACTCAGAGTTTCCAAACTACATGCCGTACATTTTCCGAGCACGGGAAACCATACATTTCTCTACGGTATTAAGAGGAGACTATATGAGATTCATAAAATCTAGTGGTCGATTTGGGCCGTACTGTTAACTTGACAAACCATATTGGTAAATGCAGAGACATGCGTTTTATGAACGACCATTTCACGGTATTAAAGTCTCACAATTGGAAACTTTTTGAAACCGAGTTATACCGCTCCTTCAAGTATAAAATTGGAAGAAGTCGTGAATTTCTACCGAATGAGTAAAAGACTGGATATTTTTATGCATGTGTTCCATAAAAAGTAATAGAATGCTTAAGGGCATCGAAAATCAATGAAAAAAGCACGCTACTTAAGTAGTCGTTTTTTTACAGAGTGCAGTTTTTACCTGCAGCCGAAAAGAAGTTCATTCGAAAGCCGGCATTCATTCGTGCTGGACGTGGATGCGCAGATCAGATATTCACACTGACGCGCATTCTCGAATTTCGCCATAGCTACCAACAACCGACGGCCGTCTGCTTCGTTGACTTTGCCGCCGCGTTCGATTCCGTTCACCGTGAGTCCCTGTGGCGGATAATGGCGCTAGATGGTGTACCGGCAAAAATCATCGCCATGATCAAGGCCTACTATCGTTCCACTACTGCGAGAGTCCCGGTCCGTAACAATCTTTCCCAACCGTTCGACATTCGGTCTGGCGTCCGACAGGGTTGTATCCTGCCACCCATACTGTTAAACTACGCTATTGACTGGATCCTCGGGAGGGCCCTACGCGACAGTGACGGTGTTGAATTGGCACCCGGACATCGACTGACTGATCTCGACTATGCCGATGATATCGCCTTACTTGCTTCAAGTTTTGGTGATCTGCAGTCTATGGTGTCACGAGTGAACGAGGTCGCTAAATCAGTCGGTTTGTCCATAAACGCTGGGAAGACCAAAGTATTCTCAAGCTGCATCCCTGACCAGGAGAAGGCACCCCTGGGGATTGATGGCTGTCAACTTGAAGAAGTGGACAGTTTTAAATACCTCGGGGCGCGGCCGCTGTCTAATGGACAGAGTAAGGACGACATTGTCTCCCGAATCGATGCTGCCCGCTGGGTTTTTTCAAGCCTTCGGAAATGCCTGTGGAACCGACGTGACCTCTCCGTCGTCACTAAGATTCGCGTGTACCGTGCATCTGTCCGGTCTGTCCTTCTCTATGGTTGTGAATGCTGGGCTTTGCGCGTGGCGGATGAGCGAAATCTGGAGGTATTTGACCACCACTGCTTGAGGATAATGCTTCGAGTGAAGTTAACCGACTTCGTCTCAAATGAGACAGTCCGCGCTCGCTGCGACAACATCGCGAGGATAACTCAGGCCATCCAAGAGAGACGACTGAGGTGGTTCGGGCATGTTCTTCGTCGTCCACTTCAGGAGCTCAGTGTTACTGCCCTCGATCCGGCACCGTTGCCCCATTGGAGGCGTCGAAGAGGGGGTCAGTTCAAAACCTGGCTCGACACTGTCCGTCAAGACATGAAGGTGGTTCTTGAACCTTCGGTATTCGGTCTCCGTCGTTGGCGAAGGGAATGGGTTGAGCTGTCTAGATCTGCTGCCGCGGATCGTCACGCGTGGAGAGGTACAATTCGGGACATCATCGAGGCCGGCTAGATCAGGCATGATCGCAGCCGTATCAAGTACAAGTAAGTACAAAAAGTACGGCAGCCTGAGGTAACTGGAGTATTATAGATTTATGCTGCATGGTGATTGGTTTTTGCAACCCTACTTAATTAATCTTTTTTTGAAACGAGAACGCATTTCGAAATTTTGGCTGACATTCGAAGAGTTAGCCCACCTACCGTAACTAGCCTGCTGACCTGATGGTACTGTGTAGTTTGTGAACTTTGAACCCTCTGAATTTTACGAAGAAGCGGTTTCTATTGTTTAAGCATTTTACCAGCAAAAAGGTGTCCCACTGAGCTGATAATACCAATCTTGCTTTAAAAAATGAGGTCTGGTTTTTTTCAGAGGAAAACTTTAAAAATGGCGATACTTATTGAATTGGGTCTCTCACTTACGTAGTTATGGTACAAAGTGAGGGGATGTTTTCCTGACCAAAGCAAAAGTAGGGAGAAAATTACTGTGAACGAAACCAAGAGGAGGAAGTACACCCTGTAGCTCATCATTATGACGTCGCTCGAGGAGGATTTCAACTGCAGAGGGAAAGAAAAGGAGATTGAGTGGTACTGAACGCATGCATAGTAAGGATAAAGCTATGAAACCAACAATCCGATAGCGACGTACTCGAGCCCGCTAAAGACTGCTCTTGCCGGTGTCAGTTCTACAGTAGCAAAATTTGACTCAGTGGGCTTTCAGTCCTTTGACCTTCCACAGAAACTATCATCGGGTCTGTAGGGGTATAAACGCACTGATATAAGACGCAGAGTTAGCGGGAGAGATGGCAAAACAGTGTCAGGGCGGCGGAGGGGGCGGCAAAAAGGTCCGTCTACGCGCGCCGCCCACGACCCGGTCCACACAATATGCACCGGCGCTTCCGGAGGGCGACTCAAATCCCACATGTTTGGGTGTCATTAAGACTACGTTGAGAAAGAGCCATTTCCGCCCGACTCTCAGTCCTGGGAAGGAACGAGTTATCAAATCAGTTGGCTGCCTTTCGAACAACGACTCTTTGCTCATCGAGAAGGGTTCAAAGCGCGTAAGGTTTGTCGTAGTAAAGGATGCCGTAGTGAAGTGACGTGGGGGTGGATTCATTCGTGTCGGTCTCACCCCCTCTCCTACGCACCAGTCGACTGTCCGAGTGAAAATTAGCCAGTGCAGAGATTGGGCGCAATGGCCAATGAGGCGTGAAGGTTTACGAATGAGCATGTCACCACAGCCCCCATGTATGGTGGTAGTCAAGGTCTCGCGCAAACCCTGTGCACCCCAAGCAAACACGTGCTGTGAACCAGTCTGACGCCCGGTTTGGCCCTGTGCCTCTCCAGTGCACTCTGTTGTGAAATAAGTTTAAGGAGATCAAGCTCCAACCTCGAATGGCCCGTTCCAGGGATTGATGGCGCGCCGAGAAAAACTAATCAGTAAACTCGCGGTGTGACAGGTTTTCAGGATGTCCCAGCGGCAGCTCGTAGGAAGTGCATCGATGGCGACTAGGTTGCAAAGATTTATAACTCTCCCCTTGGTGAAACACTTGGCCCACTGAACGGCTTCTCCGGCTGATGTTGCGCACAGGCACATTTCGAGATTCAAGTCAAAGCTGGTTAAGAGAAAGAAGGATGTGTTCACATTTACTGTAGAATCCTCATTGGGCAGTCTACATGGGGAGACGAATGAGATTCTTCTGGAGAGAACCTTGGTCTCAAGTCTACCCTAAAATTTTAGTGTAGTCCACAAACATTTGGCACTCAGTAGGAACTACATCTGGGAGGTCGTTGACAGAAATAAAAAACAGTGGTCCGAACACCATTCCCCTCTTCTGGAAAACATCGTGACTGACTAGAAAAGCTGGCAACGAGACGTTTCAAACATGTAAAGAGGTAACTCTGTGCTTAGGAAAACTCTACTAGGTTGTCATGCCAATTTATTGCCCGAACCAAACTTCATCTCCTTAAGTGCTGTTCTATTCCACACTTTCGTTTATTCGGGCTTTTCTATCCAATGTTTTTCGTACTCTCTCACTAGCGTGATTTCGACCGTGTGACTAAGACAATTTACGCATGGTAAAATTTCATAATGGATCAATTTCCCAGACTTTAACGATTTGATTTGATTTCCATTTCAGTGCTTCAGATGGCACCGCTATTCAGATATTCGGTCGGCGTTGAGATCCCGTCTGGAACCGCCGCGGTCTTTGGCTGAACACTAAATCGAAAATTTATCCAGCCGTCATCCTCACAAAGCTAGTGTACGAAGAAGAGGCAGGCGGAGTCGACAAAAGTGAAACAAGGGCGCTGAAGCTGAAGTAGCAGGACAGAAGTTCCCACACGGAAGTCCTACAAAGAACCGGAATCCTCAGTATTCACTCCATGCTGGGGTAGATACAGCTGCGCCGGAATGGTCACATCATAACAATGGGTGTCGAGCGCCTTTCCAAGAGACTATCCTACGGCGACGCAGACAGGACGGACAGGTGCGTCGTTACAAGCGCACCTTATAAATCTCACTCAAACATTGAAAATTAACCCTCCGACGTGGAAAAAACCTCGTCCACAATCAGCAGGTGTGGCGCACTGATGGGCAAGCCGAAGTCACAAACTTCGGGGTCCATCGCATAGAAGAGGTCGTGGTGAAGAGGGAAGCATGCAAATCCTGAATACCAAACGCCTAACACTTACTTGTGCTTTGTACGGCTGCGATCATGCCTGATTTAGCCGGCCTAAATGATGTTACGGCCAGCAGCGACTGGAAAGGCAGTACACGAGCGCCAAGATTCATCCGCGACTCTTGTATCGAGACACTCGGCCATTGTGCGAGCATAGTTAACCACCTGCGCATCCAGGACAATCATTGTTAAATCGCTACAGCTCAGACCCTTTCTACACACATGCATCCTACGTCACACGCGAACTTAGCCCACAACCCGCGCGTACACATCATCATGTATAACTTTTGCAGCAAGCATGTAATTCACTTGGTCAGTGCCGGTATTGATGACGAAACATCGCAGTAAAAACATGTCCATCCTACGTACGTAGGGAGCATATACTTCGCTGTGGCCAAGTCGTATGTGGCACACGTGGACGGACTGCCAGCCACAGCACCAACTGACAGACAAGTTCGGACAGTCGCCCTATGCATGACAGAAAGACCGAGACAGGGAACTTCTGACCCACGGCAAATCACCACCCGCAGGACTTTAATAAATCTGGCACCCATAAATTTATTACGACGCACTGGTAGTGGTAGAGTGGAAGGCTGACAATTGATGAGATAACTCAATCCTCGTGGTACGTATGATGGAGTGACAGGAAGACTGAGCATCGGGCTGTAGTGGCTCTTTCTTAAGTAAGCTTCTTTAGAATTCTCACTGGTATGAAATTCGAATCGTTCTTAGTCTGTCCTGGTACAAGTAACGGGACCAGGTAATGCGCAGCACGCGTAAGCGAGGATTTCGGATTCGCAGGACACCGAGCCTGTGTCCACTACAGGTCGTCTTGTCACTGTCATGCCATCGGGTAAAGGTAGATGGGGAAAGAGGGAGTGCGGAAGCTTCTATTCAAGCCCGTCTCATTACAAAAGAACTTACGCGAAAACCAACAATTCTACCTCAACCCTGCTGGGCACGCGGTGGACGTCACTTGCGACGGTCAAACTGTCCCGTAAACTAAAATCTTGATGTTTATTGACTTTCAGACTTTGCGCGAGCCAGAAACCTTCTTCGTTGATTAAAGATATTTTTAATGCCGTTGTTAACTGTCAAACCAGCAGAGAAATCAAACTCTGCTTATTGTTCTCGGGCACAAAGACAACTAATCGAAGCTACCCAGCCGTCCGGACGACTGTTAATCGATGTCAAAGGTCTACTTCTGACACGTAATTGTTACTTCTTAACGATTAATGACGGATATTCCTGGTTTTGTTTGCATTGGTCTGATCGGACTAAACTTACGAAACTGACATTAATTTTTTATGTAATTTGTTCCGCATATTCGATACCCCTTGTACATCTATACCGATCAGGGATAGCAATTCCTGTTGACTGGCATTCACCAGCTTCCCAGTTACAAGTGGCGGCTAGTAGAACAACACCATGCAATCGCTGGAAAAATTGTCAGGTCGAGCGTTTGGATCAAGCCTTTGTGAAAGACTATTTGTTTCTTTCAAAACCTTGTAATTCGCACTTGATGCACTAAGACTGTTCTGACGAACGCTTTTTTCGCTTAATCAGACGACTTCTATGTGCCGTCAATAACTGAGCATCACATAAAAGGATGCTGCATACTTGAACCACTCATTCTGTGTGATACCTAAATTTCTACATGCAAACCTTCACTAGAGATTTATTGGTAGTTGTGTCACTCTATTTATTGGTCAGCAAGGGTGTCATGCTAACTTATCGCACAGACCAATTGTATTTTACTAGATGTTGTTCTGTTTCGCATTTTATTTGGATAAATCAATTGTAAGACGAATAAGGCCCTATTACAGAGTATCCTTGGCCAGGTCTTACCGAAGAAAATCGCCCGACAGTCTGAATATGATCCATTTGTAGAAAGTGCTGACCTGCTCCAACGCAATTCTCAGTATTCTCACATACTGTCCGCTAATGTAAAGCAGCAACTATATCCGGTCAACTGCTTACTAACAGAGAAAAATGGTGATTGATAATTGCCATTAGAAAACGCCCACAACCCCGAAAATTCCGCCTGTTCTTCCCTGACCATCCATTCAACACCAGTTCAGTTGGCTGGCAAAATATTGAAATGCCTGTAGCAATTACGGTGTCCATATGGAGAGGGTCACCAGCCACGAACAGCATATTCATTCATGCTTTTGTAAAAAAGATGCCTAAATTTCTACATGTAAACCTCCACAACAGATTTATTGATAATTTTGTCACTCTATTGGCCAGCGAGGGTGTCATGCTAACTTATCGCACAGACAAATTGCATTTTACTAACTGTTGTTCTGCTTCGCGTTTTGTTGAAATAAATCAATTGTAAAAGGAATAAGACCCTATTACAGCGTAATACTCTCCGATATTTCTGTCCAATCTGTTCGTACTCTCATAAGCGTGCTCGTGGCCGATTGATTGACATGATTTCAAGCTATTCTAACACGCAAAATGCACTGTCGTGTGCGAATTGAGTCGCTGGATAGGTCAATTACTCATCAACGGTGGCAAAATCGACATGATTTACAACTGCGAGTCAACCCAAATGAGGGTGCCCCTTAGGATTCGTGGCTGTCAGTTTGAGGAAGCGGACAGTTTCAAATATGTAGCGGAGAAGCTTTCCGAGTAGAGACGATGGCATAGCCCAAATTGCTGCTGATGGCAGGGTATTTGTAGGCCGTAAAAATACATGTAGGCTGATCGCGATACTTCTAGCGGCACAAGAGTCCATAACCATCCTGCATTCTTCCGTTCAGTCCCCATGTGTGGTTTTGAAGGGTGGTTCTTATGAGTATGAACAAGGCAAAAAGTAGGTGTCTGACCAAAGCTGTCTAACAGTCATCCTTTTAATTACGTAAGCCGGTTATTCTGAATAAGACACTCCATATTAGCTGCGATAATGTCTCAGGTCATCCTGAAAAACTACAGCGGCGGCTCAGACTCATTTGCCGTGAGCAGCATGAATTCAGTGTAGCTGTTCACCTCGAGGCGTTCGTAATGTCGGCTCTAAACATGTTTCGTTATAGTCTGTCAAAACTTGAGAGTGCTGTTGAACCTCCGATATTCGGTTTCTGTCGTTAGAGAAAGTGGAGGGTCTAGTTGTCCAGGTGTGCTGCAGCATATCGCCAAGCAAGTAGATA
>CACRXP010000357.1:65331-93479 GCA_902702965.1 Spirometra erinaceieuropaei | reverse complement strand
CCTAAATTGGCGATTGAGGACGCGATCCACCGCCTGCTACACCGTCGTCGTCAGTTCAAGGAAACACCCGAGCAATTCGCCGCGGATCTAACGCGGTTGGCCTCCGACGCTTACCCGTCCCTCTCGGCGGCCGATAGAGACCAGGTCGTCCTTTATCACTTTAAATGCGGCCTGGACTCCGATGAGGTAGCGTATTCATTACGCCTAAACCCCCGGGCTGACCTCGAGAGCGCCATACACAGAGTCAATCGGTTGTTAGAGCCGAACTCCCCAGCGCAAGTTTACCATCGCCCTCCTGGAGGCTCGTCCTTTTCCCCTGGCTACCGACGACCTGGGCAAGGGCCCAGCTTACGCGGCTTCTCTAAGGCAAACAACAACACGACGTTTCACACTCGAAAGGGCTTTGGAAACCGTCCGCCATACTCGACAGCAGCACACCGCGCGGACGAAGCGGATTCCGGTACTCTGTCTGTCCCTATATGCTCTTCAAAGTCACCTAACACATTTCCATTCTTTACTTTAGTGCATGTTGACAACCGCCCTGTTAGGGCCCTAGTTGATACTGGTGCTACAGTTTCCCTAGTCGAATCTGATATAGTTTCGCCTGTTAGCAGGGACAGCATTGTTAAACCCAAAAGACAACCTAGCCTGCTGACGGCAAACGGAGAGCGGATGTCCACAATCGGTCTAATTAATTTGCCGTTAGTGTTCCCTACTAGCACTAAAGAACACACATTTGTCGTTAGCCCAAACGTTACGTGGGATATTTTACTTGGTGTTGATTTTCTTGTCCAGTTTAATTGTCATCTGGATATTCGTGAGCGCGTCCTTCGTTTCGGATCTGAGCCCACACCGTCCCGCCACGCCGATTTGGCGTCCCAGGAAGACGAAATCTGTGCTGCGATCTCCGCGGCGGTCGCACTACCACCCACTAACCTAGACAGCATCTTACCGGCAGATGTAGTGCTCGACGAACAAGACCGCATGGATCTGAAATTCCTGCTGGCAACCTTTGAGGACGTTTTTGCGTGGGACGAACGTTCGTTAGGGCGTTCAACACTCGTAAGACACGCAATCGACACCGGCTCCGCTAAACCCGTGTGGCAGCCCCCACGACGTATCCCGCCATATTTTCAGACGGAGGTGAACGAAATGATACAGATGATGCTTGATTCAGGCGTGATACGCCCGTCGCGCTCACCTTGGGCATCTCCACTGACCCTAGTGCCGAAAAAGGACGGGAAACTGCGCTTTTGTATCGATTATCGCCGTCTTAATGCCGTCACCACTCGAGACTCTTTCCCACTCCCTCGCATTGATGTTACTCTAGATGCACTTGCGGGGGCACGGTGGTTTTCCACACTCGACCTCAAGTCAGGCTACTGGCAGGTCGAGGTTGAACCTAAAGACAGACCAAAAACAGCCTTCATTCTTCCTTAAGGTCGTTTTGAATTTGAAACTATGCCTTTCGGCCTTTGTAACGCCGCCGCAACATTCCAACGCCTAATGCAATCGGTATTAGCGCACTTATATCCAGGCCACTGTTTAATTTACCTAGACGACGTCATTGTCTTTGGGAAGTCCATCAGTCAACATAATGAGAATCTAAGAGCCGTCCTTACGGCACTTCGCGACGCGGGACTCCGTTCAAATCCCCAAAAATGCACGTTCCTACGTAACAAAGTAACCTTCCTCGGACATGAGGTTAGCACGGAGGGCATACACCGGTGGGGACTTCGGCAAAGTTCTTCCATCCGTGGGAGGGTCCCTTCGTCGTCCTTGACTTCTTTCCCCCTTCGACTTATACCATACGTGACGCGCAGTCGGCCGGAGGCCCCGTCCTCACCGTCCACTACGATAAGCTGAAACCTTATAGAGGCCGGCTACCCAACGCGACCGCCGACACCCTTCCCATCCTTCCCCCTCACCTGGTCCCTCAACCCTCCGAAGAGGTGGAAGTCACCAGCAGCCCCTCCAGGCAGCGCCTCTGAGGACAGAGCCACCTCTTGAGAGGGGGGGCGTCTAGAGGACGTACTGACCCTGTTGTTTTAATGTGCCCTTGCTATGATCTTCCTGTACATTTTGAGTGATTGATGTTCAGAACGGTTTTGTTTTAGTGACCGCCGTCGGAGAGTGTGAGGGGGCCCGTCGAGAGACCGTCCGTAAAGTGGAGGACGAGGAGAAGACGGAACGAGATTAAATTTCCTCTGTTGTTATATTCCCTTTAATAAACTTTATCCACCGTCGATCCATTCTATCCGTGCACGCTTGCCCTTGCAGATGATGGACTTAATTCCCTCTGATTCCCAGGGTTCCCGCCGAGGACGCACTCGTTCGGATAAGAATATCAAGGAAGCTAGCACGGATTGTCGCCTAAAAGGAGAAGAAGGCAAGACCATAACCTTGAGCGGCTCGAATACTACAAGCACGGTTCAGCTGACAACGCAACGGGCTACGCAACCGATTTACGGATATACAGCCTAGAAAACCAATCGCTCAAAATCCTTAAAGGTCTGCAGTTATTCAAGGCCCACGAGATCTGGAAAGGGCTAAGTCGCTTCTGATTAAATTCAACAAAATTTATCGGATTTTAAGTATTTTTTCGTTTATTGAGTTTTGAATACTCAATTTAATTCATCATATATAAGCCGACGTATTCGTTATAACATCGAAAGCGAAATTATACATATTATATCACGTCGAAGTTTATGGATTCTCAGCAAGCTAACTGTAGTAGTACGGCCAGCGACGGCACCTCTTTGGAAGATAAGTCCGGTGAGTTGTCCTTCGTATCCAGAACCTGTGCTCGCTCTACGTTCGCCTCCAGCCAACGACGAACAAAGCGTGCAAAAAGCGTAAATACTGCAAAAAGTGTGAGGTACGAAGACGAGCCTTGTGGTGGGTGCGCAGATATTCAAATCAAAGTAGAACAACTGGAAAAGGAGCTTGCTGATTTAAGGACGCTCGTGAAACAGTCCGTAGTCGGCCAGAACGTGTCCAGTGTTAGAACCCCAAAAACGAAGAGCAAAACGCAAAAAACGCGCAAAAATATCGCCTTGGGGGAATCTTCAAACACGAGTAGCAACTCAGCAGCCAAAACCTCAGACGCCGGTAACAGCAGGACAATGAAAATGAAGCCGCCGATAAAGGGTGACTCGATTCCCACGCACGATGTCTTAAGCGATGTCACAAAAAAGTTACATGTCGCGGAAGCCATCTCAACTAAGCCTCATGCTGTAAGTGATGGGATTTCAGTTTTGCCTGGAGATGATATACCTGGGTCATCAAGTCTACTGTTACCCTCTTGTTCTGGCAACCACCCTGAGCGCACTACAGTGCACGTAGCTGAATGCGAAGACATAAACCCGTGGGTAGGGGGGAGAGGGAAATGCCATGACAGGATTCTGAAGTCCCAGCCAGCCCTGATGGGTTGCTCGGGACAGTCGGTAGACAGTAAAAGTGTGCGTCCAAGCGATGACTCCGTAAATCGTCCTCGCCCACATGCAGCGCATTCACCGGAAAGACAGAGTAAGGAGGACCATGCTCGCCGGCAATGTCTGGTTATTCAGGGTTTGTCAGAATCGAATGCAGTCAGACCTGAAGACCGTGTCTCAGAGGACCTTGCTTCTTTTCATGGTCTGCTAAATCATTTACTGCCGGCAGACATGGAAATAAAGGTTCTGAAGGCATTCCGGATAGGAAAAAGGAGTGAAGACAGGACAGTAGCACAACCACCTCGCCCTCTCAAAATTATGCTGGAGAACAAAGAGCAAATCAAGTTTATCCTCTCCAAAAAAACCGATCTCATAAACACACACAAGCAGGTTTTTTTCAACCGGACTATTCACCAGCGGAACGATTGAAACGCCGGGAACTTGCCTTGGAGTTAAAATCAAGACTGAAGGATGGCGAACACAATCTGGCTATCTTCAAGGGGAAGGTAGTTCGAAAATATATGCCGTTTCAGTGGAACCAGCCTGTAATACTACGAACAACGACAGCTACTCAGCTAAAACAGACACCTTCGTTGAACCACCTGATCAAGGCGCCAACACAAGTGAGCCCGTAGCGTCCAGTGATCTGACTGAAACAAGGCTTGTAAATGGAACCAATCAGGTAACGGAAGAGCCTAGAGAACACGACGTCCGCGATAACGGAGTAATGCTCACAGCAGTAACAAATGCAACGGGGAATTTGGTTGGTGCTAAACTGAGGTGCTTGTACACGAATGCCCAAAGCCTCATATCAAAACTAGACGAACTAAAACTTTGCCTTGTTGAGCTGTCTCCAGATGTTTTAGCAGTAACTGAGACCTGGCTGTCCGGGAATATTAGCGATAACGAAGTAGCCTTGCCTGGATACCAAATTTATCGGAAGGACAGGGAACATCGTCAGGGTGGTGGTATCGTTATGTATGTGAATGAAGGTCTGAAAGTGTCGGATAACACCACCAAGTTTGCGTGCAGTACGGAAGCTATTTGGTTGACCATCAAGGCTACCGGTTCCCCGTGTCTCGATGTCCTCACTGTCTACCGACCACCTACGACAGACCGAATCGCCGACACTCAACTATTGGAGCAGTTGGAGAAATTTTTCAGTCGACCTAACATCATGATCATGGGCGACTTCAACGCACCAGGAACAAACTGGAATACCCTCCAAGCGTCAGGTCTAAAATCGGCATTCGATTACCGCCTGTTGAGCAAGACATTAAATGCGTGCCTCACACAACATGTAATGTTCCCAACGAGAACACGTGAAGGACAAAGGGAAAACTGCCTGGATCTGGTCTTTACGAAAACACCAGACAGCATAGACGAGATCGCCTCCATGCCGCCCCTTGGCCGAAGTGACCACGTAGTGCTTATGTGGGATTATTCGTTATTCTCCATTTCACATACTCCAGACCACAAAAGGCGTAATGTTTGGCGGGGCGACTTCAATCAGATGAGGGCAGACTTATCCGGTCTTGACTTGGGCTCATTGTTTACGGGAAGTGCTAACGATGACTGGGAGCTGTTCAAGAATGTCCTTCTGCAGCTCATCAACAACCACTGCCCACTGACTAGTGTAAGACTGAACAAACGCCCTGGGTGGCTAAGTAGCAACCTTAAGAAAGAAATCAACAGGAAGCACAAATTGTGGAGAAAATACTGCGTCACTAGACAAGCTGAATGCTTCAACACCTACAAGACACAGAGGAACAAACTGAGGAAGCTGATAATGCAGACGCGGCGGGAATTCGAGAAGAACTTGCTACAAAAAGCAACGCAGAACCCAAAATTGCTCTACAGCTACCTCCGACGAATTACAAGGAACAGGCATCAAGTCCCTTTGATAAAAACTACTGATGGCGATGAGATCGCTGATAGTAGGGATAAAGCTGCGTATTTTTCTCGGTTTTTCCAATCAGTCTACACAAACGAGGCAAGGTTCCTTCCTCCCTCCACAGAAGAACTGCCGACTCCAAGCGTCAGTGATATGCTCTTCTCAGAAGGCATTGTCCGAAGAGAATTAGAGGCATTGAACGAATCTAAGTCGCCAGGACCAGACGAGATTCCACCCAGGCTTCTGAAGGAACTTGCCAGTGAGCTCTTTGTGCCCTTGTCGATGCTCTTTCAAACGTCATTTGACACTGGAACACTTCCTGTCGATTGGAAGCTGGCGCATATTACTCCGCTACTCAAAGGAGGTAACAGGGCAGCGACGACAAATTACCGGCCCATAAGCTTGACATGCATTCTCTGCAAAGTTATGGAAAGGATCATAAAGAGTGAACTGATGCAATTCCTGGAAGTTCACGGCCTGCTATCGAAATGCCAACATGGGTTCCGAGCAGGAAGATCCTGCACGACAAACCTGCTGCAATCTCTCCAGAGCTGGACCCGAGCTCTCGACGACAGGCACGCGGTCCACATAGCCTTCATCAACTTCCAGAAGGCTTTCGACACTGTGCCACACCAAAGGCTCTTACATAAGCTGAAAAGAATAGGAATCGGTGGCAACTTCCTTAAATGGATCGAAAACTTCCTTGTGGGTCGACAGCAGGTTGTGTGCGTCGGTCGGGGAAAATTAGAGCCGGCTATGGTCGATAGTGGTGTCCCCCAGGGTTCAGTTCTGGGACCCATTTTGTTCCTTATCTACGTGGACGATGCCGCAAGAGATTTAGATTGTGAAGCTGCAATGTTTACGGATGACATGAAGATATGGAGTGTAATTCGGGGTCCTGCCGATGAAGACAGACTGCAGATGAACCTGAATCGGTTGGAGGAGTGGTCAAACCGTTGGCTCCTGCGGTTCAACGTTGCCAAATGTAGCATACTTCGCCTAGGCAACACAGCCAGATCCGCCAGCACAAGAAACTACTTTCTGGGCGGTGCAGCCCTACAAGAGGTCGAAGCCCAAAGGGACCTTGGTGTGCTGACGACGAGTTCCCTAAAACCATCCGCCCACTGTTCGAGGGTGGCAAAAACCGCAATGTCCGTACTGTACGCCATCAAGCGTGCGTTTATGGACTTTAACGAAGATGCTTTCTCTAAGACATTTGGAACATTCGTCCGGCCGCATTTAGAGTACGGCATACAAGCTTGGAGGCCGTGGGCTATTGTGGATCAAAACTGCCTCGAAAGAGTCCAGAGGAGAACCACGAAGATGGTTAGGGGTCAACGCTCCTTTCCTTATGCAACCCGCCTAGTAAATCTAAACCTCTTTCCTTTGAGTTACAGGCAACTTCGCGGAGATCTCTTGCAAGCCTTCCGCATTGTCAAGGGGTTGGATTGCAGTCTGGCCTTCGAAGACTTTTTTGAATTTGCTACCACGACCAACCTCCGCGGTCACCCGTTAAAACTGCGCACTCAGCAGGCACGGCTGGATGTGCGGAAGTTCTCCTTCGCGGTTCGGGTGGTCAAACCATGGAATGAGCTTCCCGCAGATGTTGTGATATCACCATCTATACAAAGTTTTAAGAAGAATCTGGACATATTTATGTTCCGAAATGACCAAGAGCGATGAGAAGTCGAGCTCACCCCTGTAACTCCTTCTCATTTTGTCCCACCATTATGGGCGTGTTCGAACTATTTCAGCCCAGAACATCTATCTGTACACCACACATTTTTTACGTTGCAAATAGGGTACTCAAAGGCTTACGCCTATTTCCCTTAATAAACTGAACTGAACTGAACTGAACTGCATATATTGAACAGACGTACCTTGATTTCCATTTACCCATGCTTCTATACCGAAACGTGTCGTTGGTTAAGTGAAAGACACAGCCTTATCGTGGTGTGATAGAGCATAATTTGTCAGCATAAGCAGTGAGCATGACATCCTTTACTGAAGCGGCAGAGGAGATTCGACAGACAGAGGCAAAATTGTTATCGAGAGTGGTTTCAGCCCTCTAAGAAGCTTGGCCATGTACAAAGCGTATGTCTGGGCATACACTTTGTGCATCTGCGACCATTCAATGAAGACAAAATAATCGCCGGCATCGTGGAGCCGAGGACTGAGTGGTATGCGGGCAAACAGCTGTATATAGGTACGCAAGGTAGACGAAAGGAGGCTTGGGTTGGCCGAAGTGTTGGCGCCTCCTAAAGAGGTCTGGAACGGTACCCTCTTCTATGCCATAAGTCGGCCGAACGGTTGATTCCTTTTTAAGTACAGTCTACACCAGGTACGCGGGTGTCATTTTCAGCGGTATTGAAAGATTTATGATCAGAGACAATATGAGAGTTGAGGGGGGATGAAATGGTATATGAAGGAGACATGTAAGGGCGCGGATTGTGGGATAGGCCCATTTTTGTCTATGGGGCTGGGCTGGCAGTTCCCCTGGGACAGCCGCCTTTACCCGGTCAACGCTGACCTCGTCTATTGCGATGCAGCGAAGGGTATGGCAAGTCCTGGTGTTGTCTGAGAGTACCTTATTCATTCATTCATTATGTGATTCCAGCGGCTCAAGCAGTTGATCCATGAAACAAACATTGGAGTGCGACCCCTAAAGTCTTTTTCGACATAAGGCTCGGCCGATGGATTGCGCAACGTGAACAATGAAGACAAAAATATCTCCAGGCGTTGCCCAACGTTATCCGGATTTTTGTATTTGAAGCTAGAGGCTGGGGTAAACTGCTCCTTTGGCAGTCGGAAGGTTGTGTCGAACATCAATTCAGCTACGTTGTAGTCCGGATCCAATTGGCGTGCCACATAAAAGGTAAAAATGTTTGGGGCAGATAGTCAGACCAATTCGTTTGGTCTTCTGTCTCACGCATTTTTATATTGGATTAGCCGTGGAAACGTTTGACCATGCCGTTGGGTAGGTACTAAAGGATGGGTTGTCGCACGAGTATATGAGCATGAATGCAAACATACGAGAACTTGGAAGAGGGCAGACTGGGAATGAGCATCCTAGTAAGTTTAAGTCGGTCTAGTAAGGGAATGAGGCTTTCGCACATGAACTCCGTGTTCACATCAAAAAGCAGCAATACAATCCATTGTTACATCAGTAAATCTGAAAATTCAGAAGCCAACGGTACGTGTGAGCCAGGCTCAAACTACCGCCGCTACCACGATCGTGATTATATATAGAGTAATTTCTCATAAAATGAGCATCTGGTCTGCAAGTAAAGGATTCAGTGGTTTCCGAAAGAAACACCAGGGAGTCCGTTTCATCCACCAATGACCCTATGCGAGAAGGCCTTCCGTCGGATGTATGTGTGGGCCAGTTTCATCTGCAGGTTAAAGTGATGACCATGCAGACGATCCGTCTCACACAATTCGAAGAATTCGTCAAAGTAATTTGAGTAACAGACGGCTACAGAGTAACTTGATACAGACATTAGGCCTTATGCGCTTTCAGGGGTGTTGTATTGCGCCTGAGAAATTAATCGAGTAAGTGACCACTGCAAACCTCTGTGGACATCCAGGCAAACTAAGTATAACTGGGACAAGGCTAGGCGTTCAGTAGTTGTTTGTTTTTAAGCAAAGAGACTGGATCATGGTATGCTGTCCCTGTGTGTGCCGTTATGTCCACATCCGTAGAACATTTTAAGAGAAAACTGGAGTAGTGTGACTTTTCTCACTACAATGTGCGACCAGCATCGTTTTGACGTCTTACGCTGACAGGCAATTACTGTTAAAATACTACTATTTAAGTAACAATAGCGTGTCCTTTTGAAATGTTTTGCTGTCAACGACTCGCTGCATATACCTACCAACATTCGCATTGTCTCTAAAAGAATATCGGCACCGCGTCACGTTCCCTGCCTATTTAGTTTTCTACGTATTAACGAGTGTATATATTCTCAGCGCTGTTTTTACTTGAGATCATCCTACTGTCAGTAAGGTATTATTATCTGATTGGTGCAAGGTAAGTGTTACTTTTTTCGAGTTTGTTTTGTATTCCATTTGCTTACAACCACGAAAAAACCGAATCGAACATGGCCGCCAGTGACCGACGAAATTCTTGGCGATGGTGCTTCCCTTCACACTCGCGGGTACTGGCATCCGCAGAGCAGATATGCCGAGTGAGTCACGCAAAGGCGTCTGCGTAGCGACTGGATGGAGGCAAGTCCCTATGTCATTCAGATGAACATGAGTGAACCATGCGTCCTTGGTGGAGAATGTGTCAGGAGAAACACGCTGTGGAGTAACACCAAGCTTTGGTGATATCTTGGACACAATCGCACACGGTTTTCAAGTCTTCGTTCGAATTATTGCCATCTCTGACTGCTGAGCCCCGTGTAAATTTTCTCACCTCGGCAAACATACTCGTGTAACTTTATTGTTCCTGCCTTTTGGTTTGGGAATATTCTAGCTGCCGACCGTAGTACCATGGCAATCTTGGCAATCATTTATTAACGCCGTCTGGTTGCTCCCGGATATCGATCTCGTTAAAGGCACTATTACTTTGCAGCTTTGTCGTGGCATATGGGAACGCCCGAGTGCTGCTGGACAATTCCTCTTACTCCCATTAGTTGTGCTTTCATTCAGTTTTCACCCAATTTATGGACAGAAATCTTCTTATCATGGGTTGCATTTAAACCCGGCGAAAGTTTGAAGAGGCACTCTAGGAACACCCACCGAACCACTGGATTACAATTCTAACGTATTCAATTGTAGTCGGTAAATGACTTCTCATGATAAGTGTTTGAAAATCCGACTAAATTCTCACGCCTTAATCCTAGAATTATATTTTAAAAAACAGACCAGAAACTATGAAATGCATGCCAAACAATTTTCGATTCGCCTGACGACGAAAGCAGTAGTTATGTTATTCTACAAAATAAGATTTGGTTGCCAATACTACCCCTTCCATCCATTTTAATTCACATAACCAAGGATAAAAGGCTATGGCTTAAAACCAAAGGGGTTACCGAATTTGTGTGTGGGTATCTTTGTGGAAATGTAACAAATTGTCAGGTGGTCGCAAATGAATTTCAAATCGCGACAAACTTTTGCATATATGCAAATGACGGCGTTAATTATGGAAGAGCATGCAATCTCATCATTGCTTTCCAAAATAGGTATGGAATGATGAAAACCCGCAGGACCTCAATAAATCTGATATTGTAACAAACAAAGTATAATCGCCAGACACTCGAGTGGGCGCTAATATTAACAGTATAGGTGGGTTTTAACAAGACAAAGTGATAAATGACGTTTTTCCCGTGGGATATTTACAAATGCAACACGAGTATTTTCGCCGTCAATGTCCACAATAATTACGCCCATTTACCGCGAGAGGAGTGAGTAGTGGAGGATAATTACGAACGATGGGTGATGTGTACCAGTTTTGAATATCTCATGTATAGTGCAAATAAGTCCACTTTTCCGCAGTACGGACGTTCATTGAAGTGAGGCCTGGACGGTATTTTCAATCACTCAAGGACATAGTGATACCAGAAGGGTGCTTATTCAGGCAAAGCGGCGAAATAACTGCTTTTTTGGGATTTAACTTTTAAATTGCCTTGGACGTGTGCTAGCCCAAGATGAGGAAAACATATTGGATTTACAAACCATCCCGTCAATAAGTGTTGGCGATAGTACAGTTATGCCCTTCGAATATTTCATGTTCTCCTAGTCTGATCCACTTTTACAAATGAAAAGATACCTCTAGATCTTTTAGCATGTAAACGCATATCTCAGCAATACTATGGTAACCACAATGCTGGTTACATTTAGCGAATATTGGTGCATGTTCCGTTTTGTTGGTTAAAGAATCATTAATCTAGTTTATCCAATGAGACGAAAGGAAACTGCAACCGTCCGCCGTGGGCAAAATGGGAACTGTACACTGACTTTACGAGAAGAAATAAGATGTGCGGAGGATTTCAGCTATCGAAGTGTACAGAATACTTGCCTAATACATACAAACGACGGCGAGATGTGCGTAAAGCTGAGGCTAAGAGACTTCGAAGGAACTATACATTAAACATACTCCCGAAGTCTTTGGAGCACCCCAAAAATCTTTACAGTTACATACGTCCTAGTAAAATGAACCGTGACCGATTTCGATGCTGAGGTCACAAAACAGACTATTGGAGACGGATAACCAACGAAAGCATCAGGCCTCTCTTTTTCTTTCAATCGGTGTTCTCTTATGAATCGAATCTTCTCCCCCAAACCCACCCAGCATAACAATAAAATTCTGCATTGTTTGCATTAGAAAGTAGTCTTTACTTCTCGCCCACTTCGATAATGACAGAAAGAAGTTGACTGAAGTCTTCAAATCACCTGGTCTAGATAGAATTTATTCAGTTGCCTTTTCGTACTGTGTAAGCCGGTACCTATGATATCCCGGGAGTCCATGGAAGGTTAACTGACAGAGTAATGGAAAACTGTCTTTCTTTTCCAATCTACAAAGGCAGGTCCCGCATGAGGTCCGAAAATTATGGTCCCATTGGTGTAACCTGCATTTTGTCCAAGGCTGTGGAATGATTTATTAAGAGACATATGATGGGGATTATGTAGCAAAGGCACCTTATATCTGCTGTACGGCACGACTTTTGTCGTGGTCACTCATGTTTTGTGAGTAGTTTTGCAGTAAGAATAGGTTGAAACCTAGTTAACTTCGCCAATGGCGGGAGTGAAGATAGTAGGCATAGTGGCTGACAAAGCGTCGGGGTGTTCTGGCCACTGACGGGAGTGTGAGAGTTAGCGGTCACCGTCTTCCTCGTAGACGCTGTAGCCGAGATGACGGAGACAGCGGTGACCAACGGCTGCGGACTACCCGGACTGCGACTAGCGGCAGTGTGTTTTAGTCATCTAGGATGCTTTGGGTGCTGGAGCTGGTAATGTGAATAGGCGTAATTTCCGGTCGTTGGGCTTTTGGTACATTGAACCAGGAGTTGTCCGCCGAGATCGATCTAGAGGCGAAATATTCATGGAATATGGAGCATGTTGGGAGGGGGGTTGGGTCTTGGCTCTGAGAATCGCGGGCATATGAGACTCGCAAACTTTTCTCCTGAATCCGACAGGGGAGATTTAGTTTGTTTCACATATTGCTGCTTCAGTCTTCACTGTCCTTCTCCAGGCCAATACGTCATTTGTGAGGTTTTCCAGGTCTTTGAGGGGATTTGTAACTGCAACAATTATACTTGTACCGGCGCATACTTAGCGATATCTTCACAAAAGAGACGTCCTGAAAGTTGTTCATCATTCATCCTCACCAGGTTGTCGCGTCGTCGTGGTTGTGTCAGCGTCAGCTTGGTGAGATGTGTATGGGTTTGTGGTTGGTCTAAAACTCCGGACATTCCACCTATAGTTAGTAGCGGCGACGAGCATGTCTATGGAAGCCACAATGACTTTCTTGCAACCGTCTCTAGTCTCAACGCCCATTGAAGAGGTTAAGAAGGATGTACGTAAGAATATCCCGCGTGATTTTGAGCAGCGAGACTTCCTTATTTTCCTCATTGTATTGCCAATCCCCTTTCGGCTTATGAGACGGACGATTCCAGTGTCTTTGAAATCTTGAAGAATTTGGCCTTGGTGCCATATCGTTTAGCAGGGCAGCTGAAAGTTTGTCCATCATTTAGGGCCACTATACTTGTAAATGTCTGCCGTGGTCGCGTCGGAGCCTGACTGTTTCACGCTGGAGAGTCGCTGTCTAGCACCGAAAGCTTTTGAGAGGGATGGCAAGTTGTCAGGGTCGGTATTCATTTCCACTTGGGAGGTTCGATTAATAACGGCCTAAGATATCAAGGATGAGCACTCGAAAGCATTCCTGAAATGCTCGGTCTAGTGTCCCAGAACCTATGATTTATTTGCTAAAAGTGTCTTTCCGTCAGTGTTGAGGAGAGAGGTTGTTATTCTGACTGGAAAGCCAGAGGTGGCCTAGGTTGATATGGAAAGTTTTGTTTCACTGATGTGCGCATACCTCCTGACCTCATCGGCCTTAAGAACTACTCAGACGACCTCCATTACCCGTGGTTGTTGCTACACAAGTCGGCGACGTCTGTAGAAAGCCATTTCGTTTGCTTCGGTTCGGAAATCGATGAAGACTTTGCGCCGCCTGTTATCTTAATCAAGTAAATCGCTGATATCCGCATCATCGCCACCAAGCCAGTCCTGGTTCTATAGACATGAGCATCGAGAGAGCCGGTGTGGTGTTGTGGATAGCGTCCGGCAGCTGGCATTGACAGATCTCCACGGGGTCTTTTCATTTGGTGCTTACAGATCCTGCAGTTGCATGATTAGTTAGTTTCTGAAAACGAAATTTTTAGCAGGCAGATTCACCCACACCAATTTAACCTGCTATGTAGTCGCTTACCTTATGGTGTTCTGTGTGGTTACATTCATAGCCCCGCTCTGGATATAACGAGGACGTGGTCGGCTTACACGCTGGAACAAGAGGCAGTCGTTGTCACCAGCACCTCCTGCTGGTCAGCCTCCCGACGAGAACGTGATCCAGGAACTTGCAGCAGCGCAGTCGAGGATGCATTCATGCCGCCTCCTTCAGCGCTGAAGTGGGGAAAAGGAGTTGATCAGGAGAAGGCGTTGTTCTGTGCAGTTTCGCGGGAGAAGGAGGCCGTTGTCGTTGAGGATTGCGATTCCCTGTGATCCCAGCATTTGCCCCAGTCTGCGTGGTCTGTCCCGACGGGGACGCTGAAGTCGCCAACGACAGTCAAGTTGTCTGCCTTCAGCATAGATGTCACACCAACAGTACGATATGCACGGGGAATGTATCCACGTTAACTGTTCTGCAACGGCTCGCAGTACTGCCAATTATTTGTGCTAAACGATAGAAAATAAAAGTCTAATAGGATTGGACCGCGACCCCATCGATTTCAGTTTGTCCAAACCCTTAGATGTGCAACATGGTTTGCCAGGTTGTTTGTAAATATGGCAGATTTGCAACGGAAAAGTCAATGTTGTCAAAAAAATGCGGACTCAGCTTTATACCCAGGAGGCCATTACTAAGTGTTTTAAGGCCAGGTACAAAAATTAAAACACCATTACGGCGTGAATGAGAGCACTATCCGAAATAGAAGATCACGGCCGCTTTTACCTTGACAAGTGTAAAAATTGCAGGTGTGTTGATGCGTAGCGGTAAGGCATATATGTTTAAGAGTATTGTTTCAGGACTTTGAAATAGAAGTAGAGTGATGCGGGATAATAGTCTAGGGCATATTTGGTATTTAAACATAAGAATAAGCACTTGTAGGAGCTTTTTGGAGGGATGTCGAGTATTCGCCGGTTTTGGCCATTCCCGGGTAGCTGAGAGTCCTAAGACCCCACAAATACCGAGGGAGTGACTGTTAGTAGGTACGTTGCGCTGTTAAAGCGAAGTACATCGACAAATAAGGTTTTCAGCCAAAGGATCATGATCTGCATTGCAGACCTCTAAGAGCTATATTTCAGGAACATAGCTGGTGTTTTTTATGCAAAGCGTCGCTCAATTAAGTGCCGGGGAGAGTCAGGTAAGTAGTTAGAGTATTATGCTGACCATTCCTCACAATACGAACTTCATTTTTCACCTAGCATGCCAAAAGAAATTGACAGAGTACGTTGGCACAATGGCACGTTGCCCTGTTTATTTTGAGATCACTGATATGTTTTCTGAACTCTAGACCTTAATCTGTTCCTGCAGATTTTCCACATAGTGGCCTACAAATATCCCAAAATGCCTGACATAAATAACGCGTCATTCATTCCGTTGCTAGATATGTATCAACAGAAAGCAACCCTAAATGTCCATTGAGGTTAATCTAGGAGTTAAATCGTGCGTGGTATTTTCGACGAAGTAACAGATCCAACATATCCACCAGCAACTACAAAGTATGGATGTAATCAAATACAGGATCGCACGCTGGCGGTACTATAGCGAGTCGGGATAAAAAATTCGACAAGATTACTTGTAGGAATGGTCAGAAATAATGGAATTACTGAATGGTATTACTGACAAAGATACAGGGGACCGGAATCGCCATTTCTGCATTATTAACGGTCGTCAGCCAGTCACATTCGACCCCCGGACCCCGAAGTGTCGAACACCTGGGACTCAAACTCGCGACCTGTTAGCTGGGAGTCCAACGCCTCTAATCACTGTCACGGGCTCGTTTTCTTGTCAGTCGCGATCGGGTATATGCGATGGTAGAGGGGAGCTTACCGACGAAAATGAAGTTACCCGTACTTTGTCTCAGCTGATTCACAAAAGTTGAAAATGGATTTTCAAGTCGACGACGACCCTTTTCTTTAACTTTCATTGCCCTGTGAGAGCTCTCCCTACCGGACACGCATAAGGCCATCAATCGCTATTACTATAAATGATTACTGGAAATATCCCACTTTTCTTTAATTCAAAGACTGTAAAAACTATTGGACAGGCAATAGCTCACTTAGACAGTGCCTTCAACAGATCCCAACAATACACGCATGATTTGTCCCACCTGTCATTTTCGTCAATTATTGTATACCGGGCTCCAGTCAATAAACGGGAACTGAAGGATTTGTGTGTCCCTCTGCGCTATGGACAAATATGCCTCAAAGGTACCCCCTTACTTTCTGTTCTTTGTGGATTAAAGTGCTGAATTACTGATTGACTATCTCAGTGTTAGCTATTGCGCGTTTTAGATTGTCGTTTTAGGTAGAAACTGAAAGTTCCATTTCTGTGTTACAAGAGGAATATCCTAGTAGCAATGAAAACCGAGTCGAATTTAGACTAATGCGACTACTTCAAGACTGGCGCAAAATTCGTGGTCATTTGCACGGTCGTGGCTTTGGACCCACGCTGATCTCGCGCACATAAAATGTCCATACTATGGTTAAACTATCTGCCTATTAGAACTCCATTTAAGGTAGTAATTTATTAAAGACACATCGGGGTCCCATCAAAGCATCAAAGTAGTGGTCACCTTCAAGGTCAGCCAGTCGAACTGTCGAGGTTGAAATGAACTCGATCCGGGCTTCGAAAGTGGCCACTACTTTGTACTTAAATCGAATTCTGATCGGTGGACCAGCCGTCCACAGTACCTGCAAAATGAGCAAGAGTCCGTGATCAAGCCTTTGTAACTGACGACGAATATGTACCAGTCTTGAAGTGATAGCAATATTGCGCTTTAAGTCAACTTTCATTGCAACCAGGGATAGACTAGTAAACCCCAAACCAATGCGATACTCGTTGACTCGGTTTTCTGTCATGTTTCAAGCGGACGCCTCAGTGAGATCACCGGAGAATTTCCATTGAATTTTATAGAGCAATCTAGTATGGTAAGAAGCGCCTCAGCATTGACAAAACTAGCCTTGACAATCACAGGTTGGACGACTGGATACAGGCTGTTACCAATCCAAATTGTCTTGCAACCATGCCATATCCAATAAAAAGTTCGCAGCGAAATGCAAAAATAAGATAAGACACGACAAATGATGTAGAAGGCGCGTTACATCCAAGACCAGGAAAAAGCGAACTTTGCCCAGAAACTCGGTCAGACTCAGAACTCGTAAAGGAGTCTTCAAAACCTCCTAAAGGTACGCGACTTCACTGCTCACGTTATTTTACGATTAGTACTGTCCTAACAAACTGGTGACATCTAATGCCTAAGTCCAAACTTCATACTGAACCGGATGGAGTTACCTTTCCATAGTTCCTGAACAGAACAGGTATGGGACATCGCTCAAAAAATAGAGTATTGAGAAACCTTAGTAGACTAAGTGGTCTTTCATCCCCTGTGGGATATTTTACAACACCGAAGGTGAAGTAGACGTGTTTCCAGTAACTGTCGCTTCTGGCTTATTTGTCGGCCTCGCCCGGCAACAGGCAGAATAGGCCGCTCAATGTTACTCCAATGAGACGCCAGTCGAAGTTAACAAGGCGAGTCCCCCCTCTCCCCGGCAAGAGCCAAGGTGAGCAGTATTGAGAACCCTCAGTGGACTTTCATTCCCCGCGGGGTATTTTAAAACGCTGGAGGTGAACGAGACGTGTCTCCGACAAAAATGAGGGTAGTAGTAACTGTCAATTCTGGCGTATTAACCGGCATCGGCCGGCTACAAGCAGCACAAACTTCTAACGTTACTCCAATGGGATGCCAGTTGAAGTCGACCCCTCCCCCCCCAATCCCCCCACGGCAAGAGCCAAGGTGAGCAGGCGAAAAGCAATGAAAGTGAAATATAATCATTTGGACGTCGAAACACAAATTCCTTTTTGAACACAAGCATGATCGGACAAAAAGCACCGCGTAAAAGTGAGTGGAGGCGCAGATTTCTGAAGGCGTGTTACGCACGTGATTGTCAAGAGACTGTTTGACGACAGTACAAAGTCACGGGACTGGAAATGCACATAGAGCAAATACTGGCGGTTGAGTGGAGGACCAAACAGGGGCGTCCGGTCAGCAGAAATCACTTTTCTTTCAGGTCCACTGGTACACGCCTTGTTACCCGGCCACAGAGCAGGCCAAAAATAAAGATGAGGCCAATCACGGCAAAGGCCACTGCAAAAATCAGGTTTCGCGAGGTGCTGGCATTTAACTCGGCTGCCAGTTTGCGCCAGTCTGCGGCCCCAGACAGCTTAGCGGAAATGGCCCACAGATCCTGCCTTAGGGTCAAACTTCGTCGGCACTTTGCATCAACTTGGTCGGAGAGTGACGGGTCATCCAGGGCCGCGAGGAGGCATTTCATTCGACGGCCATTACCGGGGGCAACCTGGGAGCGGTATGAGAAGGACTGCTTCAGGAGTAGAAGGCAGAAAATGGTGCGGCCTACTCACCAGAGGCGCACAACGTAGGTAAATTATCACAGGCTCAAAAACTTGGAATTTTATCACGAAAACTGCGAGAGTTGAAGGCTTCTAGCGTTTAGATTAATGAGCTTCGGAGACAGGGGCACCTATTCCCCTGTCCTGGTCCTACGCCGCCCGCCCGCCTCCCTCTAGAATCTAGGGCAATGCTATCTATAAAAATGGGAGGTCCATACTCCCGTTCCCAACCAAGAGTCCTTTCGGCCATTTCTGCATATCTAATATTCAGAAAAAGATAATTCCCCAACCAGCGTGCAGTTCTGATGCGCACTGAACATTGTCATGGGTACCTGTACTTGTACTTGATACAGCTGCGATCATGCCAGATTTAGCCGGCCTCGATGATGTCCCGAACTGTACCTCTCCACGCGTGACAATCCGCGGCAGCAGATCTAGACAGCTCAACCCATTCCCTTCGCCAACGACGGAGACCGAATACCGAAGGTCCAAGAGCCACCTCCATGTCTTGACGGACAGTGTCGAGCCAGGTTTTGAACTGCCCCCCCTTCGACGCCTCCAATGGGGCAACGGTGCCGGATCGAGGGCTATAACACTGAGCTCCTGAGATGGACGACGAAGAACATGCCCGAACCACCTCAGATGTCTTTCTTGGATGGCCTAAGTCATCCTTGCGATGTTGTTGCAGCGAGCGCGGACTGTCTCAGTTGAAACGAAGTCGGTTAACTTCACTCGAGGGATGATTCCCAAGCAGTGGTGGTCAGATACCTCCAGTTTTCGCTCATCCTCCACGCGCAAAGCCCAGCATTCACAAGCGTAGAGAAGGACAGACCGGACAGATGCACGTTACACGCGAAACTTAGTGGCGATGGAGAGGTCACGTCGGTTCCACAGGCATTTCCGAAGGCTTGAAAAAACCCGGCGGGCAGCATCGATTAGGGAGACAATGTCGTCCTTACTCTGTCCATTAGGCAGCAGCCTCGCCCCAAAGTATTTAAAACTGTCTACTTCTTCAAGTTGACAGCCATCAATGCCGATGGGTGCCTTCTCCTGGTCAGGGATGCAGCTTGAAAACACTTTAGACTTTATGGATATACCGATCAATTTAGCGACCTCGTTCACCCGTGACACCATAGACTACAGATCACCAAAACTTGAAGCAAATAAGGCGATATCATCGTCCTGGACGAGAGAGTCAGTCGGTGTCGAGGTGCAAACTCAACGCCGTCGCTCTCGCGTAGGGCCCTCCCGAGGATTCAGTGAATAGCATAGTTGAACAGAATGGGTGACAGGATACAACCCTGTCGAACGTCAGACCGAATACCGAACGGTTGGGAAAGATTGTTGCTGACCAGGACTCTTGCAGTAGTGGAGCGATAATAGGCCTTGATCATGGCGATTATTGTTGTCGGTACACCATCTTGAGTCATTATCCGCCACAGGGACTCACGATGAACGGAATCGAACGTGGCGGCAAAGTCAGTGAAGCAGACGGCCGTCGGTTGTTGGTAGCTATGGCGAAATTCGAGAATGCGCGTCAGTGTGAATATCTGGTCTGCGCATCCACGTCCAGCACGAAATCCGGCTTGGTTGGGCCTCGTCCTTGAGTCACGCAGAGCCTGGAATCGCCTGAGTAGGACAATAAGAAAGATCTTCGCAGCAACGTCGATGAGGCTTATGCCGCGGTAGTTCCCGCATCTCGTCTTATCTCCCTTTTTGAAGAGAGGTACAAGGATGTCTAAGCCCCAGTCATCAGGAACAACCTCGTCTCTCTACGCTCGTTCAATCACCTCATAGAGCCAGGGCGCCGGAGTGTCGACACAAGACTTTAAGATTTCAGCGGAAATACCGTCCTTTCCGGGTGCCTTATTGTTGCGTAACTTTCGTATGGCATGGACGACTTCTCCTTCAGATGGGGAGGGGGGGTCGCATGGCACTGCATACGTGGGTACACACAGGCCATGCTGTGCACTTTGTAAGCAGCACGAATAAAACTGGAGATAACAAGTTGGAGTGTGTCTCCCGAAAATGCACGTAAACACAAACCTCTAAAAGGCTATCTCTTTTTCCTTCCTTCAGTTAATTCACCCTTGAAGAAGACGCGATTTCCTAGAAGCATGAAAAATGAGGACCTTGCGCATCCTCTGCAGGGATACGGAAAACAGTCGCATTATTTATGTAACGGCCTCTGCCAGGTGCCATTTAAACGGATGGTCCGAAAAATTCTCAGCCATACGTAAAAGTTGCACTAAATTCTTTGGAAGTTGGCGCGAGGTCACCTGTGGTGCATATTCTCGTGCCCGAACAAAAAGCTCCAGATAGGGGCGCTCGGTGGATTTAACTAATTCGACTGAACCAACGGAAATCGACTTATGTAAAACGCAGGATAGATGCAAATACGGCCGACAATGTTGTGCCCTTTACTGGAATACAGTTATGTAACTTTCCCGGCGAAATGTTTTTACACGTGATCCCTCAACTGTTTAAAGTCCAAACAGCTTCCGAAGTGGGTCTACAGTCTCCACGTCTTCACCTGCACTGGCAGAACTTGCTAAGAAAGTGGTACATAGAGACCTAAAAAATTCCAACATCCGGGAGCCTTTTCATGTGTCCAAGCAGGCGGTGAGAATGAAATTGATCAGAATTAGAAGCAGCGATCGCTGGAACAAGGACTTTATTCGCCTGACGTTTGGGATTCTCACTTGAGCCCATCATCAGAGACAGAGGCACCATTTTCTGCCTCTTCTTCTTCTTCCCCTTCCCCTTCCCCCCTCTTCTTCTTCTTCTTCTTCTTCTTCTTCTTCTTCTTCTCCCCTCTTCTTCTTCTTCTTCTTCTTCTTCTCCCCTCTTCTTCTTCTTCTTCTTCTTCTTCTTCGCCCTCTTCTTCTTCTTCTTCTCCCCCCTTCTTCTCCCCTCTTCTTCTTCTTCTTCTTCTTCTTCTTCTTCTTCTTCTCCCCTCTTCTTCTTCTTAGGTCAGAGGTAAACGAAAGTAGCGCGAGTAAACACCCCCATCTTTGTCTGGTTCTGACCAGTGAAGTTAACTGATAAAGCTCTAAATGCATCCTGAATGGCAACCGATCCTCAATTCTCTTAATTTATGGTTTATATGAAATGCAAAATTATTTAATAGCTGCTTGGGTAGATTTGAGTAATTTATTGTGAGTAATTTATTCCGATTGGACAGTCAGCTTACTGTATCAGAGTTGATGGATTACATACTTTGTAGTAAGCTCAGCGGAGAACTTGACCTAAATATGATTAAAGTCAGAGCTTCCAATGGGGCTTCGTAGCACAGGTAGTAAAGCCTCCCTCTTGTTGTCGTGGATTCAAATCCCACCGAGGTCGACGGGATTTTCACAGTTGGATCAAAAAAAATAAAATAATTTGTTTATAAACTGACCTTATCACAAGCCACTCTGATGGTCTCAGCACAATCATTCATCAGAACTGGATCCACGTCGATGTCGGTGTGTGAAGCAAGGTTCAGATTAAGCACCTCGTTGACGCAGGACGCATTATGGATTCTGTTCAGAGCTACCTGGCGACGAAGGCATTCACCGACAAGGCCATCAGCATCCTCACCGTCCAGACCCGATAAGGCAAGTTCTTCGGAGCAGTAGGTATGCAGATCTCCGTGACAGAGCTCCACCAACACGGGATCCATATGATGATTCAGATTGGCAGCGATCAGGAGCTACAGAGCCGGGGAGAAAATAACTAGAGATTTTGATTGGACAGTCTGCTAGGCATAAAAACATTGCACTACGGGTAAACGAAATATGGTATGCGAAAAAAACGCGATCGAAAGGCAACTTACTGCTCGGACATGGCTGGCGCAAGGACGTGTCAAAGGAGATCTGCCCTTCAGGGAACTGGCAATGTACTGCTTCATTAGGCAGGTCAAGACCTTGTTGCCCTGATCGAACGCCGAGGCAGAGTCAGATTCAACCTCTTCTGAACAGAAGACTTTCATGTCCATTCTGAAATACGCGATAAAAAAGAAGACAGCTTTTGAGAGGAATCCTAGGCGGTTGTTGTGCTTCAGTTGGCCAAGCTGCTCTATAATTCTGGCGACACGGGGGGAGATTGTGCAGACTGGCTGACGACGGCTAATAAGCCGGAAGTGGCCATTCCAGTCTCCCTTGTCTTTGTGGGTAATATCATTCTGCCTATATCATGCGCCGCTGTGCGGCTGCTGGTTGGGCTCGAGAGAGAGAGAGAGTCCATAAGGCAAAATGGAACGAGTGAGTTCCGTAAGAACGATCGGTGAGCGTCCCCTACCACACACATAAGCATCTTGCTTGCGGATCAATCACGACCCGCAGCACTGCTGATGCGCCGGATCGAAGTGAGGCAAGACTGACTCGAGTCGTGCTGAGTCCGCTCGAGCCCATAACTGCTGCCGTACACGTGTGAGTTTGTGGCATGCCTTAGATGTAAGTCTACGCGCCGCGTCGGCCACTGAGTCTAATTCCACCATTAACTGGTTCACTGGTTCGGAGGTTCCACTGGTGTCCGTGAAAAGGAAAAGATGGAGCGAGGTAGATAGGGAGGAGTCTATTCCCAAAGGCCAGTTAACGTATTCCTCGCTAAAATGAATCTGACGCGCCTAAATCCATCACGAGTTGTTAGGAATCGTGGCCTGGAGTTCGAAAATTGATAGAAGTCAGGTGGCAGCAATGGCTCCCTCTCAACGCGGTTTTAAAGGATTCCCACCGGTGCGAGGTCCGAGTCGTTCTTGTTGTAGCATGGCTTAACTGAACTGGGGACGAAGTCGTTAGAGGCACTCAAAGAAGAGTGAGGGTAGCCTGCCTCATTATAAACTAACTGATCCGCGAGCCACTGGGGTCGCGCCCATTCCACGAACACGCGATGGATTGAGACAACCGAAATGCCTGCAACTGAACAAAATGAGGCTCACTGAGTAGACAAAATCTATAGTGCAAAAGTCAACAACATCGCCTTTCGACTGGAACTTACGATTCATATTTAACCCAAGGAACAAACATAGGACTTAAAAGATGGGGAGAGAATTGCAGTGAGCAATACAAACCCTGAATTTCGCTTCATGTACTCGAACTAGCGTTCGAGCGGACGTACAACAACTCGACCGTCGTTTCCGACGATGTCGACCGTGTGCCCCATAGCACGGTAAGAGCAGGGACGGTGACTTGGGCGAGAAATAGTTAAAAGTGCTGAATCTGCCTCACTCTCTCCTTCCCCACCTGGGTCCGGTGTCAAGACAGCGTCAAGAGTACCGGAGACGGTAGGGGACCCAAGTGGCTGACACGGCGCAAACCTGTACCTAGGCGTACCACCGAATCCACCGGTCGAAGCTAACTAACTTAAGGGAGTAGGAAATTAAACAAAGGACACATATAAGGGCTAAAGACCCATCTGTACCTGCAATGCTTGTTCAACTTTGAGTCCAAACGAAAGTCCATCCGCTGCATCTTCAACCGCTCCACCACTACCTGACGACACTGCGGGTCGAAGGTGTCCGCGTGCGCGCTCGATATGCTGGCCATATGGAGGCAGTCGAGCAGGTCTGCTTCCGGCGCCTGCTGACGATAACTCTTCCTGTCGTCGACCAGACGAGAACAATGCAGGTGAGCCATCGACTCGCACAATGACATGAGTTTGTAGTCTGCGTTACGGTCGATCATGGCGAGACGATCACGATCGAACACAACAGTATGGCACTTTGAGGAGAGTTGACGCCTGTGCTGTCGCAGGCATTCGATGACCTAGGAGACAAAATGAAAGCAGATGCAGAGGGGAGGGGGAAATTAACGAACCTGACCAAAGTCGAAGGCATAATTCGCTTCAAATGTCCACATGACTTCGCTACAGACAGTGAGTTGTAGCTGTGGGGAGCATAATGTGGAAAAACTCCAAAACTCACGGCAAAAGTCTTACTAGAGTAGAAAAACAGATAGTATATAAGTTCCGGCCGTGCCGGCCACCCGATTGTTGTCGGTTAGAAGCCCGGTCATTTGTTGTGTAGACCAGGGAGTGTGGAGTGGAGCGCCAAGGTGCGGGATCGACCGTGCCATCCACCTGTGTCCTCCCCCACGACAACGGCATAGAGTGTTGTTTAGATCCCACTGATTATTTCACTCAAGCTAACACGCCCACTTTGCGCAGTCATCCCTTAAAACAACGCGCAGACAAAGGAAGGATCAATAGAGGAAAGTTCATTCTCAGTAACAGAGTGGTTGCAGCGTGGAATGCCCTGCCAACCGATGTTGCAATCTCCTCCTGTGTGAAGTCCTTTAAGTGTAGACTTGACACGTATCAAGATTCCCAGTTACCAGCCTCACATTCACTCACATAACTCGGCACCAGCCTATACGTGTTTATACTACTTGTAATTAGTAAGTAACCGTTTATGATTACTCTTTTTCGACTAGCTGTCAGGTGTCCGCGATTATGTACAAAATCCTTTTTTCACCTTCCCACGTATCAATGTTTTTCTCCGACGACTTGTAACCAATAGGGAGTTCAAAGGCGATCGCCTACACTTCCCTTAATAAACTGAAACCAAAACCGAATCGAATTTGTCCAGCACCACTGCTCACGATCTCTTATTCGCTGACGGTAGCTATGAGCACACCGGGGGCAGGATATGGGCTGCTGAGTTTGCGCCTATCCAAAAAGAAAAGGAAAGCGAATTCCTAAAATCAGGCACGGCGTGCGTCCAGATTCACACCGATTCAGCTGCTACATAGAAAATGCTGAAGGAAAAGTGGAATCGGACGCAGGCAATGCAACGGACACCTATTGACAAAAAACCTTAATCAACCATGGATGTTTTTGTTAGGCGCGATCAAATGGTTAACTGCAATTGCGCGTTGTCCATACGTCTGACAAGGAACTGGGGAATCAGTCTCGAAAAGTTGCCCAATCAGCATTGTTTCGTTCCCAAACAACTTGACCTACTTCTAGGGTAAGCGTAAGACCAAAAACTATCTGATAAAACTGCGAACTGACACTTGGTTTAGTCGGTTCACCCAGGGTCAGAAGCGGGTCACCTACCTCACCCTGACCGCTTTCCACATGACCACAGTAACGTTTCCAGTCCGAATGACAGGCCGCGTCCAATTCGGGATCTAGGTGGATGGATTCGGCACGCGAAAGCAGTTCAAAGCGCAGATGGCGCATACATCGTGGTGGGATGGTGGTGGAGCTGCCGTTCTCTTGGGCGGCGGGCAAAAGACTGAACTCGAGGAGTTTGCGACTCAAGCAGGCCACCACTTCCATCTTGCTTTGGGTCACCGGTTTCATGTTTGCAGCAGGGTCTGGGGGCGGCTCACAGTAAAGCTTGATGGCCTGTTGGCAGTCAAGGTAGAAACCGGGTGAAATCCTCACGTCGTTAAGAGCTGAAGTGGAATAAGTAGTGGGAAGAAACAGTAAGAATTCCGGCGAACATTTTTGCTATTGGGGCCACTGAAACATTAGTACGGCCAGTAGTTAGGGAAGGTCACCTACTCGGAAGCTGTAAAAGAGTTTAAGTAGACGGGAAAAAGATGCAACTTTGTCCAATGCAGGCGATGAGGGCTCTACAAGCAATCTTTGAGAATACGTGCTTCTGACAGCCCCAAGACAGGCCGCACTTCAGACGCGCTGGACGAAAGCAGGACCAGATGGACTCACGACGCGCGTTTATCGGGCAGCGCAGAGTTCACGCGAGCCAACGACTATATATTGAAAGGTGTGGAGGCAGGCCGCGGGGAGTCATCTACTCCACCGCACCGAACGCCCACGGTAGCGCACGTTAACACCAGGACTGGCTTGACGACGCAGACATTAGCAACCCATTCGCCGAAAATAAATCGCGCAACGCCCACATCGATTTTAGAACCGAAGCAAACAAAAGTGGTCTTTATTGGACATCGCCGAATGAGGCAGCAGCGGTTGCAGGAGGTGCAGAGCGCCTGAGGGGAAGGCAAGAACGCGAAAATTCAAGAATACGCGGGCAGCAACGAAAAGAAGAACTTTTTTCATCGACCCAGAGGGTCTACGGCCCTACAGCCAGAAGAATCGTACCGCTTTGCAGTTCCAACGGAACAACACCCCTTATGGAGAAATCGTAGATTTTGAAGCGTTAGAAGGAGCACGTCAAGGCCATCCTCAACCGTCCATCCACGACCTCCGAAGTCGCCAGCCGCCGGAACGTCCAGGCAAAAATCAATGCCGACATGGACTGTCTGCCTTCTCTCCCCGAGCCAGTAAAAGCCGCGCAACAGCTATTCAACAGGAAGGCACTGGGACCCGATGCAATCTTGGCCGAACTCAACAAGCACGGTGGCCCTCGGCTGATGGACAAGGTGATGTAACGGCGAAGATTTCAAGGATGCCTCAGTCGTACACATCTACAAACTCAAGGATAACAGTCGACTCGTTGACAATCGCCGACGTATTTACCTATCCAAATTTGTCGGAAAAATGTTCGCCCCCGTCCTCCACAATCGTCTCAACAGCCACCTGCAACCCGGACCCCTCCCACAAAACAAATGTAGCTTCTGTGGGAGCCGCAGTACCGTCGATATGATCTTCGCCGTCCGCCAGCTGCAAGCAAAAAGGCCGGGAAACGCGGACAACCTCTACACAGGACTAGTATCGCCTACAGGACCTACAGCCATCTTCTCGATATCAGACGCATGCAGGCCCACGATCACTGTCTGGAATACGCCCTTTGCGGACGATTTGGCACTCGACACCGCGACGGAGACGGATATACAACAGATCATGAATCGTCCGGTCCCCGGCCTCGCAAACTTGTGCCTGATCGTAGACCCTTAAGCAGTGAACTCTCAAGAAGCATTAGCATTGGCAACGATGTGACCCACCGGATCTCAAAAGCCAACCAGGCTTTGGACCAGCTGCAGGCCTCAGTATGGAATCGCCATGGCCTCCAGCTCAACGTCAAATTCAAGATTACAAAGCGGTCATCTTGGAGATGCTGATGTATGGAGCAGGGGGATGGACAGCCTACGGGATAAAGGCGAAGAAAGTCAAAAACTTTAACCTCAGTTGCCTCCGAAGAATATTGGAACTGGGGTAGCAACATAGGGTTTCAGACACATGAGCCCCTGAAAGAACAGGAATCCTCAGCATCCACAACATTTTGTGTTGAAGCGGCCACCTCGCGAGAATGGATGAAGAGCGCCTACCCAAACGATTCTTCTACGAGGGCGTCGCTACGAGCGCTCGCCGACAAGGCAGACAACACCGACGCTAAAATGACAGTCTATGGGAATCCCTTAAGGACCAACAGATAAATCCGGCGATCTGGACGGACTTCGGTCGGGGCTGACCGGTCTGAAGAAAAGCAGTGAAGACTGTAGCAGTAGTCTAAGACGCCGGCCGGATAGTAGCTACCAAAGACAAGAGCGGCTCGCAGGTCTTAAGCGTCTCTCACCACAAAGTCAAAACCCACCTCCTTCCTACATGCTCAGACTCTCAACGAACATTTCGAGCGCGGATTAGCCTCACGGACATCTCCAGACTCAATACAACGACAACCCGACCACTCCACCAATCTAAGAAGCCCGCCGTATAGTCGCCACCAAAGCCAAAAGGGCGGCTCGCAGGTCTTAATGAGCACAAGTCGCAGGTCTAATGAGCACAAAGTCAAAACCCATCTCCTCCCTACATGCTCAGGCTCTCAACTACCACTGATGCCCCAAAGTCACCTTCGCCAATGTCACCGACCACCACCACCAACTCCATCATAGCTGTTACAATCTTCATGAGGACGGCGGCGGCGACGACTACCACTTCTCGCACTCCCATCTCCAGTTCGAACACTCCACCGACCAAACCCCACTACCACAAACACAACACAAGAAAACCGTTCCGCCTCATCCACTGCAGACTCGGAATAAGGGCTTTCCACTTAATTGAGAAGCGTTATCATTGGCTCCTTCTCCACGTGGCCCCTGTTACACTAGCACGTAAGATCGGA
>CACRXP010000357.1:49269-64949 GCA_902702965.1 Spirometra erinaceieuropaei | reverse complement strand
TGCAGAAAGCTAGGTCGTGTGTGGCAAGCGCTGAAGGGCTGTTTTCAGCTGCCTGTCAATGCGACCATCAGTTATTTGATCGGGTCAGATGGCGGACTGGTGCCTAAGAGAGGGAAAAGTGAATGAGGACGCCGTCCTCAGGAACAATCAGGGCAGATGCCTCACTATAAACAATCTGACGTGCTTTTAAACTGTCACGGTATGCCAAAGGCCCTGGCTTGGAGGGCTGCCAACTGACAGGATAACTGGGCACTTCTCTCAGGCGACATTGGCTCCTTAATGTGGCCTCTATGTCAGTCCGATCCTCGCAACATACAGGTCTCTGCCTTGACGTCGAGCTCAGGTGGATGAGGGGGGAGGGTGTGCTAGATGCGGCGAAAGTCCACTATCACTGTAAACTACGTCAGGCTCAAGTCACCGTACCTGCACTCACCATGCCGCGAGGCACATGATGGACAATGTCGGACCGAAAGTCAGGATAGTTACTAGAACATTATTTAACATAACGCACAGTAATACTAGCACCAGTAAATAGATCCGATTGCAATTAAACTACACATGAAGCGCGGCAAATTGACGCCTATGAAATATAATCAGCCGTTAATTGATTAATACGCCCCATAAATGCTGCTTTGTCGTTGTTTTCTACGCTGGACGGTGAACTCCTGAATATGCCCGATCAGCCCTCCTGTCTACTAAAACCTGTTTTGCGCGCTTTGTGATCAAATGTCGAAGAACAGCCTAGCGAAATCAAGTGATACTTTCTATGCCCGAACATTGGCAACGGGGCTGACAGCAATAGGGCGCGTAAGCGTCTGAAAAAAAGTAGGAGCAGAGATTGCGATGAAAACATTAACATGATCTTGCCAACGAAGGAGAAGTTTGGCTAGAAGTTATCGTATTTGAAGCCGCAAATTTGGAGGTAACTTTGGGGAATGGGCTACTACTGCTGCTAAGGTAGATTTGGTGGCCCCTGGAGGGAAAACCGAACTCACTGATGATCTGGAAGTGTTCCACGGCCGACCGACATTGGGGCTCCATGCGCGGGTGATTTTTATGCTCAACCAGACAACGGAACATGGCATCACGCAGGCTGGTCTGCGCCTCGGCCAAGAAGGCCTCCCGATCCGCGGCCGGGACCTCAACAGAGGCCAGCTGGTTGTGCACGCTCTGGCGCACGCCAGAGCAGAAACGGTCCTCGGCGGCGACGCAGGCAGTGGCGATTCGCTGATCCAGATCCGGCTCCTCCTCGATGTCCTTTGCGTAATTGATGACCGCTTCGCGGCATGGGGCCTGGAAGAGGGGGCACAGCGAGAGAGATAACCGCGAGTCGATACTATTTTAGCTGAAGGGTGGGCCGGTAGGCGGGCAGAGACGCAGTGTGCGACCCCATTTAGAGAACCAAATCGAAGTCATCGTGGCATACAGTCTCCTTGCCTATTTTATAGTTGACGTTTCCGAGCTCCCGTAACCAGATGGAATCTAATCCATACAGTAGACGACCTAACTCATGAAATGTCAAGAGGAGTATTTGAGTTGAGGGGACGGCATAAATTTGATGTGGTTGTTTTTGTTTTTAGAACTGATTAGAATCCCAAAAAGCCCTTTTCTAGTGAAGATGTCAGGTTAGTTCAGTTTTATTCTGGGAAAAAGGACCAAAATTAGGCAAATTTCCTATTCTAATAAGTATCCCCTATTAAGACCTCGTATTTGCACCCGTTGCGTTATAAAGATACTTTCATATAACAAAGAAAAATATCAAAGGAGACCACTCTGGGAACGGAAATTGTGATTTTTAGTTTCTGAAAATCAGATCAAGTCAAGTATGTGAAAACACATTATTCTCATGAATAAAGACGTAATTTGCTTTTCCTAAATTCTATTTAGCAAAACTGCAACGTTTAACATCGTTAAAGGCAGTAATAAGCTTGTTCGACTGTGTTTGATTTACTACACCGGGAACTAGTAGGCGTAAACACGTATATATAGATTGCGCGCTACATGCTGCCCCTTTTCTTCGCCGCGCCGTGCAGCAAAGATGTCAAAGCAGTTCCTATCGGAAGTTGACTTTGAGCAGATACGAAAATTGGCAGCCGAAGGGCTGCCGCGTGAGTCGTTAGTTAGTATTTTCAACATTAGCCGGGTCACTCTTTGGAGAATTATTAATGATGCAACAATGCCTAGAACTAAGCAAGGTGGGCCGAAACGGTCCACAAGCAAGCAGGACGACGATTTAATTCGTCAAGCACTGAAAAAGTATCATTATATGCCCCTTAGGGCTATTTACAGAGAACACCTGTCAAAGTTTTCATTGCGCATAATTGGAAAAAGAATGAAAGAATCCGGTCTCCATCAGCAAAACGCCATGACAGAGCCATTTTTAAGTAGAAAACTTATTAGAGAGCATTTTTTGCTTGCTGAAAAATATATTTACCACAGACTTTCCTTCTGGAAAGCATTTACCTTTGTGGTGAGGTCTTATTCTTAGACAAGCCTCCGATGTCGGCCCAGGTGGTCATACGTGGTAAGAACTTTCCACGAGAGTACACTATGTCGACACCAAATTTCAAGAACTATCGACGCCTGGTGGTTTGGATGGCCATCAAATTCGGATAACGACCGGTCTGGCGTTCAACAGCGGAGATGATAAATAGCAAGGTGTTCATCGACATCGTAAAGGATGCCTTCGGTTACAACGGCATTCAAAGACGCCGAGTGGACACTGTAATGTAGCAGGATAATTCCCCTGTTCACCTCTCAAAGGGAGTATGATTCCAATTCAGTTTACAACTATAATCTACTACTTTATACCACAGCAAGCCTCTCTGCCTGCGGCCTTCGAAGCATTTTTATCCCCACCAACAGCCCGGACCTAAATCCCATCGAAAATCTTTTTTGCACTAATCAAGCGAAATTAGGACAAGGCAAGGAAACATATTTCTATGGGGCGGAAGGTGGAATTTTTGTTTAATAATTACATAGACCAAACCACCATAGACAACTTGTTAGTCTCCATGTCCTCCCGCCTTACAGCAATTTTAAAAGCTAAAAACCAATAAGCAAAGTACTAATACGTTGTATCTGTTACTTTTTTTCCCTTTTTTGTTGTTTTGTGAAATTTCCCTTCTCTGCTGACAGTTATATTATACCCTGAATACTTGGCTTGCCATACAGTCGATTTTTTGATTTGGTGGTTCTTCCTGACATAACTTATTTCTTAGTCAATAAATAACACTTTATAAACCTTGTTTTGCCTTGCCTTGTTTTGAAGCTCGGTCGTATATTTAACGCAGTATAACATTCGTGTAGGCAGGGTGGGCGTATCGTGCGCTACAGCGATTTAAGTACACAGTCCGTGACCTTTCATCAGATAGGTCACGAACTGTATATCTTGTGGATAGGGTTCCTGGTACGTGTGCTCTTTTTCAGGTAGCTGTAGAGGAATCCGGCGCGAGGAACCACTGTCACTTTAACCCTTATCCAAATGTTGACGTGCTCTCAGGCTCTTCTTTCCACCGTTTAACCCCACTCATAAAACCCGTATCACACGATGACTACGGTTTTTGTTCCCTGAATGGGGTCGCGTACTGCGTCCTTGCCGGTAGGCGAATAAGAGGTGTCTGATGTTTCAATGGGACGGTGGCGGAGAGGGAGTTGGGGGTGGATTGCAATGCAATGCAAACAGCAAATGCACAACACAGCCAGCACAAAATAGGGGTGACCAGCGCAAAGTCGAAGGGCACGGGACACGCAGCGATACTTGTGTATTCAGGCATTGAGGAGTCGAATGCCAGGCGTCCGACAACCCCAGCCGGCAAAGGGGGTTGAGGATCCGTAGACGTAAAGCGGTAGTTGCAGTTGTCCAGAAAAAATTCGCCCAATAAGACAGCACAGTTCGGCGGCAGTGTGACCGTCTGCGACAGATGGCCAACTGGCAAACCAAGATTAGGGAGGCATGAAGAAATCAGTGTATTATCGCACGGGGTGTGTAGGCGTGAATTTAGCCATGTCAGCTATCGCGCCCAAATACTAGTCCCTTTTGTCTTAAGTCTGTTTTGCCAATGGAGTACACTGGATGTGGGATGAAAGAGTGAGATAAATGCCGCGCAAGTCCTGCGCCCTCTGAACAGGTGTGGTTCCCGTCCTTGTGAAATCCGAAGTAATGTGAGAGGCCAAAAGTGATACCACATAAGACCAATCACAAGGGGATTTAGGCATTAGAGGACTCACACGGCAATGGCTTCTCTGCAAAAGCATTTATGACAGAACTGGAAACCGCGAAGGCAATTTCAGAGCCTCATATCACCAAGATAAATCGTGCTGGCTTCAACAAGATGCACTGAATATCGCAAGCCTCATTACCTCCTGTTCCATTTCCACGCAAACGAGGCATGCTAATCTGCAGAACAAGTTTTTATTCTCCTCAAGCAACCGGGGGATTTTCGGACTTGGATACGGAAGTTACTAACTTATAATAAGTAGCGAGGTCTGAATCAGTCCGCCTGTGGGGCATGATAGGGGGGCGTCTCGGTGGGAAATCAGTAGCAGAATTGATATTAGATAGTGCTGCAAAAGCATCAGGGTCTAGCAAAACCCCAGTCCGGGTTTTCACTAGGTTCCAAAAGTTCCCAAGACAGAGGAACGCCTCAGGTAGGAAATGCACCTTTCTATCGCCTTCGGACATAGTGAAAACGTGAGGTGTTTTTCCGTCAGATTTACGCACGAGAAAAAGTCAATTCCTGTGGATAGGGCAGAGTCTACAAATAAAAGTACCGCGTTCGTAAACCGACTCCTTACTCGTTGATCGGACATTCAAAACCCCGTACGTCCTTTAACAAATGGAAGAACTTCTTTTATGCCATTGCGGGCATGTAAAGTTGCCTAGTGCATAACAACAAGTGAATGTGCCACTGATCAGACGTGCAGTGAGTCAGTGATCGGTAAATTGCGGAGCGTTAGTAAGACGTGTAAACAGCACCAACAGAGGAAATCCTTAGGTAAAAAAGAGGTGTGAAGTGAGTTCAGTAGTATAGGGGCAAAGGAGCGAATGGAAGAGGAAAGTGCAAGCACAGCCCAAATGCACAGTCGCACCAAACAGCGCTTCAATCGGGCGGCCGCGGGTTTGCTAGGTTACGGATAGTGCAACGACCTTCAGTGAGGGCCAAGACTGTGAAATAGGCAGGCGCAAACCTTTAGGCATGGCTGAGAACAGAAAGGGCTTCCCGGCAACCAAAAAGGCCTAATCCGTCGCCAGGCCCAATTCACAGAGTTCCGGCTGCGGTGACGGAGACGTTCGCCGTCGCGAAGCCGGAACTACCACGAGCTATCCCTTCAGCGGGCTACCCAATGTCTTGCCAGTCGCAGCTCGACCAGGTTTCTGGATGGCTGGTGTGCAACCGATTGTGCACCCTGTGGTAGGCCTGGTGGGAGTCATTGGAACTGGGTGCAACTGTCTGCTCAACGGCAAATTCCCGTAGGATGAGTTCTCCGTGGCTCACAAGTCTGTTAGGTGTTTTATCCAGGTTAACCCCGGCCAGGCACCTTCAAAGTCCTGGCAACGAACGTGCTGTTAGGATGCATAACAACTCCCCCCCATACTCCTCATTATTACTACTACAATGGAAATCCTTTCATTAACCAGCAGAACATGTTGGCCTACGAGGCGTAATGGGTGGGGCGTCCAATGCGGCGCCTGGGTCCACGCACGCTGCTGCTTTCCATCAAATGCATCGCTGTCTCCACATCAAGGCGAAGTCACTCCTAAACAGGTCTCACCTGTTTGATGCCCACCTACTACATCACCACGCGGACGACATACCCGTGTCAACCTAGACAATCTACATGACAGTTGGGCCGTCGTTGCTGACGATGTCCACCATATGCTCCGCAAAAAGGTGAGAGCAGGCACGGGGAGTTGTGTGTGAGTTAGTTTACAATGGTAGTAGAATTGCGCAGCATTTACTGCACTCTCTCCTCCTACCCCGCGTCTGAGCCCGTTGTCAAGATACAGTCAAAATGAGTGAGGGTGCAGGCAGGTGGCGCGGCCGGACTTTCACCTAGGCGTACCACCACAGCCCCTGGTCCACAACAAACACTGACCAAAATTTTTTACCACAGCATAAATAGGGGACAGTTCGGATCCTAACTGCCGCGGTGCGGGCCTGCACCTAGACGTGCTGCCAAACCCCCAATGTTGGAATATGCTGTGAGCTCGTGAGTTGCCAATAACGCCTACTGGATCCCGATCTAGTCCACGTGTTGGCCCTGCTCATCTACCGCACTGCCCGTTTTGCGGGCACAAAAACAATCGTTGTTGCATTACCCATCACTGCCACAACAGTCGTACAATGACAGTAGCCGAGGTCTATAGTGGAAGGGATGGATTAGCCGTCGGTTAGGTCGAAGTGCCGAGCCACGTCAGTCACTGGTCGTCTATCGTTGGCCAAGTGACCCTGACAGGTCACTGGCACATGGAATAAGAGGAACTGATGGTCGACCCAGCCCAAATCCAACGCTTAGTCCCATCACTAACAACACATAAACACGTTTCTAATGCGATCCCTATGGCGCGGGCTACTTCCAGAGACCGGTCAGACACGGGAATAAGGGCCTCCCATACTACAGGTGGCCTCGAGGTAAATTCCATGGAAGTACCTTTTCCTGTGTCCCGACCTTAGCCCTAACGCTAACGAGAATAACCTCAACCCTGATGGCAGCATTAGCCCAAACCCTCCTGGAAGAGAGGGCACGGTTACCTGTAATAAGAGAGCCGGTATTTCTACGCGCAACCCATCCTCCCGCCGTCAACGCCCAGGTCCGGGACTTGTGGAGTTAGGAACCAAGTACGTGTGTGGTAGAGGTAAACTGGGCTTCAGACTGGCCCCAACAACGAGTTGCGCAGCAATACGCCGGAACAACACGGGGGTCAAACCGGCCCACGACACGAGTCTAGCGGGCCGCGTTGAGTCCACGTGAGGCGTGTGTCAACCTTCACTCCGCGTCAATCACTGAGACCAAGCCCATCACCAGATGGCAGATAGACTCGGACAGACGGTTGGTGCGCGGGAGAGGGGAAAGAGAACAACGTGGACACCGGTAGATTCAATCTCCACAGCCAATCAGAGCATTTGTCATGGTCATAACCCTGACCACACGATAAAGTTCGTGGTCTGGAAGGTTGCCAACTGACGGGATAACTCGGTTCTTCTCAGGACTGATTGCCAGGCTACAGTGACATCAATTTGTAGTTTGGCTTTTGTGGCACTCCCACTCACGTGGGACGTGTGCCGCCCCCGTGAAGGTTTGATACATGTTTTTAAACTGAGATTTGTAGCCTGGGAGACTACCGACTGACGGCATTACTTGGTCTTTCACAGGATTGGGAGTCAGGCTGCAGTGACTCGCGCCTAATGCGGCCTTCATTTCACCCTCACCCATGTGGGTTCAGAGCCGAGCCTATTAAGGCCCGGTACAAGCAGGAGTGGGGGGCTGATGATGGGTGGCACGCGCAGATGGGCTGTTTAACCTTGTCAGCTACCGTGTCAACAACCCATCCCCGATCGTCATGACATAGTCTTGCCATCGGAGCATGTGGGTGAGAGAAGAGGGAGTGAGGTAGATGCTACGCAAGTTCGCCTTACTATAAACCAATTCATGCCACTGTACGCGTGCCCAGCTCTAAGCATCTGGACCCCTTCCTGCCATTGGAACAGGGCAGGTATGAGGAGAGAGAGAATAAGACACACGCAACGCAAGTCCGCGTTCAGGCAGTACTGCGCTCTGTTCAGGACCGTGCTGGGCCTCGTCGTTTTCGACGGACGGACGGACTTACTAAGTGGACGCAGAAGCAAGATCCCGCTTAGAGCGGAAAGTAGAAATCAAGCCCAATGTGGGAGTAAATAGCGAACAGCAAACGCAACCGAAACGCCATACCCGAGAGACAGTGAGATTTTGTGGAGCCCTGAGAAAAGAAAAGGGGTCCGATAAAATAGGAGAAAAACACTTAATTCTACTGAATTTCCAGGCCAACAAAAAGAGTTCTGCCCTTGAAATAGTATATGAGTTCGAAAATGTTTTTTTAAAGAAAACAGTGGTAATAACCTAGGAAGAGTTCCTCTACCAAGTAGGTATGTAGTATCAGCCTCATGATATTTGCAGAAGAAATATGTGTCCAATGAGGCAGGGAAAACTCTCAGCAGCCAAAAAAATCTCAACTCTATTCAGCCATGACGATATCGGGCGAGCAAAACCCGGACAAAGAAAAAAAGGAGCGCTGGCCGAGATACAAAAGCCTTGTGAGGTGATCGATGTGAAATTGGGCCTTTTGGGGGCAAAAACAGATAACCTGGGATAAGCAGTTTACTGCCCTGTCAGTGCCGAACTTCACATAGTGCGACAATGAAGGGGAAATACCAGGTCAAATACCTTTAAAATCTTGCCAAACTATAAAACTGGACGAAATTCTGCTTATATGGAAGCAAAATAATCGCGCATTACGGAAACGCCTCCGTCTTTTTAAATGCGGGATTTGCGATGGAGGTGGGAAAGAGGGTGTGACAATCATGTAGACCTTGGGCTGGTATGCAGAACGATACATTTGACTCCGCGTGGACTGCGCACTCTGGTTTGCCTGTCTTCTTCGACCAATAACCCTGCTGCACAGCCTAGGACGCAGAACTAGGCGAGATGGCGATTTCTACGCCTTAAATTTCTCTGGAGGGGATCCTAATCACCTTCCCTGTGGTTTTTTATCTAATTAATCAGACCAAATCAGTGCAATCAAAGTCGACTTTATCGGGCACGATCAGGAAGATCACACAGCTAGGAAGGCCGGTGAGCGCCTAGAGAGCGTACATAACGGCTGGGAGAAACAAACTGTCGAAACGCGTCTGGCTGGATTCCATTTCAGCAAGAAACAACGTGGACATGGGACCACCGTGCCCTGACATCGGTGCTCGAAACCCGCAAACCTATATTTTGGGCTCCGTTGTTGGTCAGAGAGTGTGACGGTGCGCCTAGGTGCGGTTTTTCACCGTGCCAGCCGCCTACATCCTTCTCCCACCCCCTCAGTGGTTCACAGGGACTGCCTCCTCTGATGATGGCCAAACACAGGCCAAGACATAGGTTTTCTCCAGAACCCCAAGTACTGAGGTGAATGACTGCCTGGACAGTGGCTAGACGTCTAGCACAAACGGCTGGATTCTGTCACTCTGTGTGACGCTCTCAGCGATGCCGTGGTCATTCTTAAACAGGAAGAAAACCGCGGTGATAAAGCCGTCGGCGAAAAGGGAAACACAGATGCTGCCTGGAGCCACTAAGAACAGATGCTGGCAAACGTGGCGAGGTTTGTTGGGGTGACAGTACCAGGCCAACTCCCCGGACGGGGCGGCATCCGAACAGGCGCCACCGCTAACAGGCATCAGCCCACCCGGTTCCAGGAAGAGCGCTCGTCGTCATTGTTGGAGTTCATGCCGCTCCGAGAATTAGGTGAGACAACAGCAAATAGTGGATGCGGACTACATTAACAAGCCCTTTGTCACATGTGAGGAACAACTGGCAGTGGAACCATCCCTCCTGCCAGCGCACGTGAGCAGTAATCAAGAGCGCAAACCGATCGCATCTTATTTCGTAGCCGTGCCTGTAGTAGACAAGCCCAAGACTAACCGCTAACAGGTACGGCTACGAAATAGAATCTTGCCCGTAAACCGTCCAATATGCAGTCACCTGCAAGCCGCCCTGTATTAGAATTTTCCACGGAAGGTGGTGAGTACCTGCAATTCCCTAAGGTGGTCCTCCAAACAGGACATGCCCTGTTCCTCCGCCTCATTCTCTTCATCATCGTCTCCGCCCGTTCTGCTGGCCTCCTGGAGTGCAACATGCCGCCCGCTGTTAGGCAGACAGAACCGGCCCAGGTCTGCTAGGCAGACCTGAAAAACCTCCGGACTGAGGTCGATGCTGGAGGCGCGAATCAGCATCAGTCGACTCAGCTCCACCAGACAGGCGGGTGAGAGAGCGCGGGGCTTGGCGGTGGGGTGCCGATGACTCCAGAGACAGTTGGCCAACAGTTGATCCACCATGGCGTGTTTGCGCCAACTGCCCGTGGAGAAATGGCACAGTATCTCTGCGTCTCGCGCGCAAGCCCTGAAAAGAAGTGGCGAGAACTGAGTGGATGGATTTACCCGCAACAGGTGGCTGCGACCCTGCCTTGTTGGGGTTAAAATAACAAGGTACGTGGAGAGGACACTAGGTTAGGAAAAGCTAATATTCTGTATCAGAGAAAGCTAAAGTACCAAATTCGAGGAAGGTGGTAAGAATATCGGAAACCACCGTTAACCTTGGCGGGGTGATGCCAACAGACGCCATAGATACACGATGTCAGCTCAAGCAAAATGCGAGCCAGGTAATGTAGCGCAGCAAAAGGTGTGCAAATTATTCTGGGCACTGATTTTCAGAAGGTGCCCCGGGGAATTTTCGGTATAGGCGCAGCCCAAACAGCCGACCAGATGTTGTTGTTAATACGGAACTTCGTCCTCCGCTTCCTGATAACACTGCCACATGAACCTTTCACATCCGCTTGGGATCCGGTCTGGCGCCTGATATGGTTGCATCTTATCGCCAATCCTATTTCGCTGCGTCATAGATTGGATTCCCGTAATGCGGTCCACGGAATCGCATTTACTTCAAGACGTTGGCCGACCGGCCACGAAAATGCCAACAGCCTCGTTCTGACAGCGTAAAGCCAAAATGACCTAGAGTACATGGTCTGGGACGGACGGAATCGCTAAGTCGGACGGTTTACCCATCAACACTACAAAAGCCATAGTAGTAGCTAACTGTAACATCCAGAGGGAGAAATTGATCTGTCTGGGTCATTGGTTAACAGTCTAAAGAAACGAACGATTTCAAATAGGTTGGATTGAAGTTGCTGCCAAATGAACAAAGGAAGGAAAACACCACCGGTTAAATCGATGCTGCTCGCAGGGTCTTTGCCAGCATTCAAAGGTGTCTCTGGACCTGTAGCGATATAATCCTCAATAGTAAAATCGGTGCCAACCGGGCATCCAAGGTTCTGAATTATTAACTGCACACTAGAGGGTGCTTTAAGCCAGGAGTTGAATATGACTGGCTGACGACGACTACTAAGCCAGAAATGGCCATGAGTTTCCCTTGTTCTTGGTACTCCCTTCTCCGTATATATTTCTGGTTGCTATGCGACTGTCTGCGAGTGCTCTAGATTCAGCTACAAGACACGATCAGTCACAACCTCTTTCATGTGCGGAAATGCAACATATGATTTTACCTGTTCCCTCGGTTTCGAAACTGCCTGATAAGAAGTTTCTGGACCCGCAAAAGATCTTCTGACAATCAAACGACAGTAGAATAGAGAGGGACCACGTTGCAGACTGTAGCTGCCACATCGACAAACATGTAAACAGTAACCTACATGAGTTATCAGTCAGTGTCTTCAAGCCCACGCTTTAAAGATGCGACTCCCTACAAAATTTGCAATAGTTCTCCCACAGTGTTATTAAGACAGGTTGTTGGAAAGTTCTTATCTGACAGCCAACATGTGAGCAAATGCAGTGAGTGACCGACCTCATGAAATGTTGGCCGAAATTCTGAAATGCGTTTTCGATTTAGAGGGATTACTTAGGTGGGGTTATAATATTGATTATCATGCGGCATAATTCAGTAATATTTCGAACTCGCCAAAATGTCAGCTTTTGAATGCACTTCTTATCGATCTCCTGTAGAAACCGCACTCCATAAAAAGTGACTACTTAGGTAGCATGTATTTTTCGCATTGATTTTCGACGGTTATATAAATTCCAATATATTCTATAAAAACATACCTAAAATATGCTTTCTTCTACTCAGTTGGTGGAAAATCACGTCGATTTTACATTTTATGCTTAAAGACTGGGTATATTTAGGCTTTAAAAAAGTTCCCCAATTTTAAGCCGGATCAGCCGTTGCATTAGCGTTTGCGATTTCCGTCTACAAGGCGCATGCATTCCGCGTAAGGAAAATCATTTATTCCTCTATGCCTTTAATAAGATACCATGAAGAGTTTATGACATTTTACAGTGAGTGCGGACTTTTTTATACATTTCATGAGGCACAGTAGTAAACAGACAGGTACGATGCTGTATGAGTGTACATTGGACGGTCTTAAAAATCGTATGATTAAAAACTTTTTAAAGCCTAAAAATGCCCTGTCTTCAAGCATAAAATGTAAAGTCGACGTGATTTTCCACCAAATGAGTAGAAGAAAGCAGATTTTAGGCATGTTTTCTATGGATTATATTGTAAATTATAAAACCATGGAAAAGCAATGCGAAAAATGCATGCTACTTAAGTAGTCACCCTTTATCGAGAGTTGTTTCTGCAGGAGATCGATAAGAAGTGCATTCGAAAGCCGACATTTTGGCGAGTTCGAAATATTACTGAATTATGCTGCACGATAATCAATATTACAACTCCACCTAAGTAATCCTTCTAAATCGAAAACGCATTTCAGAATTTCGGCCAACATTTCATGAGGTCGGTCACTCACTGTATGATTCACTTTGTGAGCCTGTACTATGTCACACACTTCCCTTGAGAAATATGTATTACTTGAAAGTGCGGTAAAGTATTTCAGCTAATGCCTCCTTAATTCCGGCATGCGCCGCACGTCACAGGGTAACTGATGCGCAGTAGCCTTTTGGTTCCCACGTAGGAGGCGTTTGCAAACATCAGTGCCCATCACAATCAGGAGGAACCACGGCTTACGCAAGAAGCATATCCATCTTTCAATGCTAGTACAGCATCAATTACATTTCCTAGAGCGACTTAAAGGTAAGTCCCTCTTCTGTGCCCTCTGATGAGAAATTGTGTCAGTTTTACTTATTGAAAAAAAACCGTACCGCTAAAAGGAATGGCATAGTTTGAAGATAATGAATTCTTGAAGTCACGGAAAACTGAATTGCAGGTGCGAAATGCAAATTCTGGTGCCCGTGGAGCTAGTGTGCCACACCGGTAGAACACGGTGGCGGGGGGTTGTTTACCGAGGCCATTTTGTGGGGCTCCATAATCACATCTGACCCAGTTGGCTTCCGTTTTACGTTTGAGGTTAGGATTAGGGTACCGGTTAATGGCTTTCGATTTTCGGGTTAGGGTTATGTCTTCAGGCTTGGGTTTTCGGGTCACGGTTAGGGTTTCAGCGTACGATTAGGTCTCAGTATTACGGTTAGGTTTTTTAGTTACAGCTATGTCTAAGGGTTACGGGTACCTTTACGATTTCGATTAGGATTAGGGCCAGAGTTGCCGTTATGGTAAACGGTTAATGTTTAGGACTAGAGTTAAGGCTGCCGTCCGCTTTCCCATTCCTGGCTACCAACTGCGATCTACCCGCCCCCGTGTTCTACCGGAGCTGCAAGCGCAGTCGTCTGGAGTGAGAGAGAGCAGTGCAATTCTAGCAAACAGGCCCCGCGAGGCAAAGTCGCAGGTATTGAGCACCAGCTAAAAGTTTGGCCGTGCACGTTAGCGTCCCGACGGCGATACTACACCACACTGTTACCTCTCCTGAACTTCATCACGTTTAGTGGCATTAAAATGACAAATAAGAGGCAAGGAGGCAGAGTGCGTTGGTGTGTCAGAGTAAAAGGTCCGACTGGTATCAACTGTTGAAACTGGCATTTGGAAAGTGAACTTGAAATGCACTGGTCTTTTAGGGTCACAAGTGGTGTAAAACTAAATGGATGCTGACACGAAATGACGATGACACACTTCTCCCTCACAGTGGAGACTTACTGAAATAGATTTTTGTCCAGCGTTATGTCCCGCGAAACGATGAATTCTAACTCAAAGAGACGGTACTTGCATTCGTCCGGCATACTGGGAGAACGCCTGGCCCCTATCAGACATCCGTAGACTCGGTCAGCCTCCACGATAGCGGGGTTACACTGGCCGGCGAGGATAGGCGCGCAGGCAGCTCGAATAACAGGGTCCACGCGGACGTCCTCCACAACGTCTCCGATCTTTAAACAAGTAAGGACATAAAATCATAGGGGAAGATGGTGAACGCGAGGGCACATCAAGAGAATGGACCGCTTCGGCATCATTGCCCTACCTTCAAGAGATTGTGAATGGCGTGTTGGCACTTCTCCGGCAACGGAGACTCCAGGTTCATTGGAATACTTCGCTGAAGGCCCAGCAGACAGTGCAGAACCTTCCCCTGACGTCGACTCTTATAATTTTGACAGAACCGCTCGATGGGCATTTGGCAATCAACAATTATCTCCGGTGTGAGCTAGAAAACGGAATGGAGGTAAAAAGGACAGAGAAGTTCGAAAACAGAATTGGTATGCCTTCTAAAGTGGTCAGGTCAACGGGGCAAGCTGGAGTAGGTTGCTAACAGTAGTGTGTCCATCGTTCTCAGCGAGGTTGATGTGGCTATGTGAATCTGGTTATAGTGATGCAGATTTGTGTAGAGTCTACCTCATACTTCCTTTAGAAGTCTAGTAGGCTCAAATGGTACAACAGTCGCGACGACTGAAAATGAATGTAATCGCATTGACCGAGCCCACTTCTGTCCCCGCTACACAGGCGTCTGCTTCCCTGCAGGCATCCCTACAAGTTTGCCAATGACTTTGGGTCGCCTCCGATCTTCTAAAGTGGATCGGCCTCGCTGTCCCCCTAATTTATCATATAGCAGTGACAATTCTGGGGGAAGCCAACTAGGGCACGTGATTCGAAGCAATGCCTGAGGTGGCATAAGCCCTCTTCTAAGACGTATCACACGCCGTGTGTGGATTCCATTAAGGTCTAATGTAACGACGTAGCCAGCTTCTGAAAGGACAACAACCCTCATGATCAAACGGAATATGCTGTTCGGTGACTTCCAGGACAATAGGCCGGATTTTGTGGGGGGGAATCCTCAACTCATTCACGAGATTCAGTCAGACGATGTAGGACTAACAGTCACCTTGAAGTGTGTGAATTAATTCAAGCCTGCTTGGCTATCGTGTGGCCACCGGTATGCCATGAGCGTAAACAAAAAAGTCCACCGGGTCTCTGACTTCATTTTTGAACGCTACAGACTTAGCTGTGGCGGAGAACATAAACACGGATTATGCAAATGCTCTCGCGCTAAAATGAGACACAGTATGACAGGACAACACCGACTCTCACTTGTACACGGTTATAAAAAGGATGTGAAAAATGAAAGTATATTTATGAAAGTTTTAATTTTTTCTACTCTCAGAACAGGTGGGTGTTGCCTAGTGTGGAACTCTGTAACCTCGGGAGAAGCGAAGATATCTTTTCCAGAAGAGCCAATAATTCGGAGGCAAAATGAGGTCTATATATGAATGTTCTAGACTTGACTTACGCTATAATCTTCCATAAGCTGTTTACGGATTTCCCTCATTTTGGCAAAGCAAGGGCCGGAAATGGCGCGTTTTTCGGAATTCTTGAGATTGTTCGCATCCTTGGCCGCCTCCAGACAAAGCATTATTGAAGACAGTGCTGTGTTAGACACAGAACCTGACTTTTCGGCACCAGTATCACACTTGTTTTCTGTTATTTCCTTCGCACATGCATTCGCAAGACTGTGGTCAGCTCGATAGTTGTGGGAACGGATGCGCTGTCTAAAGGAAATGGAAGCATAGGCTGTCTACCAATCCAAAATCGAAAAA
>CACRXP010000357.1:15530-37980 GCA_902702965.1 Spirometra erinaceieuropaei | reverse complement strand
TGAGGACTAATTATCTTCTTTTGGTAAGAACATAGCAGACTGCCCGGCAGTTGCTTGCCCGCAGCCGGCAATTTTTTTCGTAATTTGGCAAGCGACTGGACACTTGTGTTTAGGAGTCCATCGCCTTCATCGATAATACACTACATATTCTTAAAGAAATAATTCGTTCTTATAGTTTCAAACAGTCTGCAAGAGTGATCACTTAGACAACTAAGTGGACGCCATCCCTTTCTGATAAAACAGGTATGCACAATGGACTCTCGTACTGAGAACAGCAGGTTGAACTCTCTTTCTCGGGCTCCCAGAGTGGTGGGGATTGCAACGAGTAAAGTTTTCCTGCGCAGTGGGCTCAAGAACTCATATAAATAAAAAAACAGAGGGTATGTATAAGTGACGTTTCAAGACAATCAGTCTAGAACAGAACCCCAACTCAGTGTATCGACTGCAGAATGCAACTTTCAGTTAAGGGTCTTTTCAGGTACTTACGTAAAAACCAATCGGGAATGAGTAGTCAAGTGGCGAACACTTTTCCAGTCATTTTGGACGACTGCTAAGATTTTTCGTATTTATTACACAAAGCTAGATGGATTAGCTTTGTCTTTCCATATTGTAATAAATGATGTCTTCATGACATTTGGTATTTGGAGGAAGGGAACACCTCAGTTTCAGTCATTTTGCAATAATCCGCATCCTTGCGTTTGAAAAGAGGCGTTGGACTTCTAACAAACAGGTCGCAGTATCGAGTTCCTGGTATTCCATACTTGGAGGTTGGGTATGACTGACTGACAACGGCTAAGAAGCCAGAAATGGCCTTTCCAGTCCCCTTGTCTTTTCAAAAGAAAAGAAGGCGTTCACCGGGAGAGGTGTATTGAAGGTATGGAGTTTCGTCTACCTATTTTCAGAGACTGGGAAGTCATGCACACAGCTTTCTTTGTATGGCCTGGCCCCCCCAATGTAGCCTGTGTGGCTGCATCCGACCTGAACGTCACCATGACCTGAATATCCGCTCATCCTCGTCGGCCGCGGCGACAGCTGACGACCTTGTCTTTGACGGTAACGTTAATTGTCCACACAGTCTAATAATCTGTTTATGAACGCTGATTTTGTATTACGTGGCATGGTTGTGTGTCCATGACCTATGCCACACATAGGGACTTTGTTGGCTTCAATAACCTACTAGGTGTGCGTCTATTCCTATGGGGAAAAAATGCCAGATCTGAGGTGACAGAATATCGGGTGCGAGGCAATTAGGAGTTTCGTTTCGATTAAGTAATTATAACCCATCCGATGCACCACACCACAAGCCTTTGTACCCGATTTCGGACCATGGTTGACGTTTTAATTTGCTGGGTGTAATCAGAATGGGCCTTAAGCAGGGCTGTTTTCAATCCACTCCCCGTTCCCTGTCCTCATCCCCTCTGCTATTATATCTTGGCTGAGTTCATCCTGGCAGGTGTCCACCTGTTCGTGACTTAGGCAACTCATTCGGAACTCGTCTGCTTCGAGAAGCCAGCGGAATTCCAAAAAATACACAAGGGGGAAGACTGTGGTGGCCATTTCTGTGAAATACCTGGCATTTGAATTCAGGATCTATTGTCATTAAGTCCAAGTCTCTACCATTGAGCCAGAGGCCCGCTGTCCTGACGGTTGCGATCGGGTAGGGTGTTCACAAATCGGTGTGTGGCAGCTACTCGTCCCATCGTGCCTTGCGACTCAATACAGGGCCCTTTGCAGACAGTCGCGCAGTGAATACGTACTGAGGGGAGTCCAACAAAGACAAGTGAGATGGCAATCGTCATTTTCGGCCTATTCGCCGTTATAAAGCAGCCAGCAATAGTACCGACAAACTTCACCCCGTCGCTTATATCCGGATAACTGGGCCATCTTTTGGCATATCAGCCGTATGGTCGTGACTGCAAGTAAAGGCGGACTTCCCATCGGGCATCGCGAACGACGTCCACAATGTGCCCCGGCGTCCATTTATGGGGCGGAGAAAGTGCACATTCCAGGTGTACTAAGTGTGAAACTCGGTGAAGTTAATTCTTGAGTAGTAGATGATGGGTGTGCGTGCGTGACACACATAGGCGGAGGCTGTCGCGCAGCGTCAGCAACTGCGCACAACTTTATCATCATAGAGGTCGCTGGCGCACAAGACTGAGAGGCTAGTATATTCTCATGTCTAGTCAGCGCGTTCTCTACATGCGCTTGAAGGTCGGACTGCGATGGCTCCTACATGTGACTCATGAAATGTCAACCGAAATTCCGAAATAGGTTTTCGTATCGAAAAGATTAATTAAGTAAGGTTGCAAAACTAATCAGCCTGCAACAAAATTCTATCCCAATTCAGCTACCACAGGATGCCGGCTTTTAAAAAAACTTCATCTCGGCTGCATGCAAGAACTACACTCTGTAAGAAATGACCAATTAAGCGGCATTGATTTCGACGCCCTTAAAGTATTAATTACATTTCATGGGAGACATGCACAAAAATATTCATTCTTCTACTCATTTGGCAGAAAAACAATTACTTATTCTTTCAATGTTATACTCGAAGGATGGGTATAATTTAGTTTCAAAAAAGCTTCTAATTGTGAGATTTTTTAATACCGTGAGGTTGTCACTCATTAAACGTCATGTCTCTGCATTTACCATTGTGGCTTGTATAGTTAACAGTATGGCTCAAATCCACTGATAAATTTTATGAACTCCATATGGCCTCCTCTTATTACTGTCAAAAGATGTATGGTTTTCCGTACGCGGAAAATATACGGCTTATAGTTTGGAAACCCTGAATGCAAGTGTAATGGCCGACCGAGTTCAAAATTATTCGGGATATGGATAAGTTTTATAAAACCGAACCGAACCCCTTCTTCGAGTGTAAAATTGAAAGAAGAAGTAATTTTCTACCTAATGAGTAAACGAATGAATATTTTTATGCATGCCTACCATGAAATATAATTGACTTTTTAAGAGCTTCCAAAATCAATGAGAAAAATGCATGCCACTCAGGTAGTCATTTTCAGAGTGTAGTTCCTGCGTGTAGCCGAGAAGTTTTTTGAAATCCGGCATCCTGAGGTAGCAGAATTGTGATAGAATTATTATGCTCGATGATAAGTTTTACAACCCTACTTAATTCTTTTTTTCGAAACGAAAACGCATTTCGGAATATCGGTTGGCATTTCATGAGATAGCCCACCTACTCTACCATGGTAAGCTCTCGTGTCTGGGGTCCGTGTATTCCTATGAATAATGCTAAGGACAAGCGGAGTTAAAGACCAAGCGGTGTCTAACATCCACAGACGCGTTGTTCTAACCTTGTCAGTCATTGCGTCCACAATCATCTTCACTGTGTAGTTTAAAAAGGGAGAATTAGAGGCATCGAAAATCACCCTCACTATTAACAGACGCATGTACAAGTCACTTGGCGAGACGATGGTGTGCTTCGACGGTCGAACTACCAGTTTGGAAGTCTACTGCACCAGTACGTCCAGTGTGGACTACATCTCGTAATGGCAAAAACAACACGATCGAATAAAAGGCCTTGTTTCCTTATGGCACTGTGCCTACTCCATGAGCCTAGATTCGACAGTAGACTCCCAGAAATACACCCAAGCACGGATATTCAGCCGTCAACGCCTTCGTAGCCCGTGACCGAGGTGGCCAAGCTTGTAGGAGTCTACGGCATAAGACTTACAAAAAGGCTGGAGGTAGCACCTTGCCAACGAAATCTAAAGACGCCCTCGAGGACGACCGCAGGTCATTGTTGCCAGAAAGCCAGATATTTTGGTTTGAAGTAGTCACAGGCCCTGACCAAGGGGGGGGAGGGGAGGAAAATGAGACCGTAACGACGGGCGAAGGCGTGGGCAGGATCGAAACAGTGATCTGAGCGCGATTAAGGTACACCCACCCAGCGATTCAGAGAAAAGGCCACAGTCACGCGGACGTACGTGTAGGTGGGTATCCCAAGACAGAAAAAGAAGGTGCATGCGTACATCCTGATCAGACAAAAGGAGGACCATGTGCACGGGGTCGGGGACAAGGAAACTTTACAACGCACCGGTGGCAGGGAAGTCACCGAGATCAGGGTAAATGGCCTCTAAGTTGGGGAAAGGGCTGCAAGTTGGTCCAAAATAAAAAGATCAATGGGACAGGACCAAACCAAAACATGAATATAAAAGCATTAGGCGCGTGGTGAAAGGTAGGGCTTCAGGACGACGAGTGTAGGGGGGAACGGAGACCGGTAACAGGAGGAGCCGCAATCACGTTACGAAAGCCGCAGAGAGGAGAGTTTTGGTCGGAAAGACTGCAAACGGTCCCAGATTGCTCCTTGGTAACGCGATGAAAAAAAACATTTGAAAACAATAATTGACAAGTGCGAAGATGTACAGTGCGTTGCATAATTCATGTAATGTATCGAAATATACGAATGATTGCCAATCACTCGCAAACTGACACTATTTCATGAGTCCAATGTGTATGTTAATTAAGAACATGTTTTAAAGAATTAAACACATAAACGAAATATTAAAAGCGGTGTTACGTTGTTTAGAAATGCCGATTTTTTTTAGAAAAGCGCAATATCCTGAAAAGGTCACAAATGGCTCTGATTTAGTAAACTCCGTTTTTAGATGTATGGAATATATTCTCATACCAAAAACGTAGTAAATATGAAAGCAGAAATAACACTGTTTCAGTGAAGTTTACATATAAATATCGTTTAATAATTAGTGTGCTTTCACGGTGAGGCCAAGTAAAAATTTGACACTTTTGACCGTTTCCCTCTCGTTCCCAAACAATACTAATATTTTTCTACCGTAAACGTAAGAATATGCCCTCCTCATCCCTTGAGGCCATTTTCACTGTTTCGTCCGCTTTTAGACTCCGTTCTTCGATTATGAATATAAGGAAGAGCGTCCATATAAATACTGATATTTTGCTGAAACTATTGATGTTTTGCTTGTTCTATTTATGAATAAGGTATGCAAAGAAACTAAACTACACGACAAGTAGTGTTTCGTACGTTCAAAACTGGAAATAACCATTTGGTGGTGATCATTTATGCGACACCAGGTGGAATTTTCCGGACGGCAAAACAATTTCAGCCCATTTAAACGAAGGAATCCCTATGTGCGTTAGTACTGCACTTTAGGCCACCAAATCTCTCAGATCTGCTAATTTGACTTACAGGAACTGATAAAACCTCTGTTTCTTAAAATAACCTTTGCGTTTGCAAGTTGATTACCACGGTTAGCATCGAACATAAAATAAATTTTCAAGTCTAGCTAAATCTGTTTATTAAAACTCTCGCAGGCAAATTACTATCCTTTCAAGTAAAAAGTCGCTCAGATGCGTAACCGGAGTCTAGGACATGTATTAGCAAGGGAGATTGCACAAACATGTGCAAACGTCCATTTTCGTCAAAATTTACTCATGTTTTACTTGATATGGTTACGTGAACACAATTTCTGCGCAAGAAAAGAACATTTCACTGAAGGAAGTGGATGAGCGAACAAAATGCACAACGTTAAAGACATCCAGAAATTCTCGCATCAGTTTCCGTTATCAGATTTCATGAGATAGGTCACGTACTGTAGTCAAGATGACCGGAGGTGAGAGTTGGTGCAGGTGGCTGGCACTGCCGGACCTGCACCTAGGCGTACAACTACACCCCCTGGTTCACAAATAACACTTGACTAGGATTTTAATCATCAACAAAAACGGGTCAGGATAAGTAGCATAACACAGGTCACTGGGCAACCATGCATACAGTCAGAAAGCAGACATTAGCAACAATAACGACAACAACATACTTTTCCACTCCGTAACAGTGAGATTGTCCATGTTGATAAGTTCGTCCGTGAAGGGTTTGGCCACTGGTTCGTCAGACTCGTCATGATAGGTTGCAAAGTAGGGGTGTGCCAGTGCCTGAGTGGCCGTAAGTCTTCGGTCCGGGTCCAGAGTCAGAATCTTGCCTAGCAGATCCAGCACTAAAATTGACAGAAAGCAGGATAGGGGTATGTGAACAGAGTAGAATGGTTGTTGAAGGATGAGGAATCAGGGCGTATGAACCCTTTTCCACCCCCACCCCACTCCGGCAGGGAATGAGCGCTTCGCAGAAGTGAAGTGACCTAATTCATCTCCACCTGAGAGGCGAGAAATAATGGAAAGCGATAAGTATCACATGAAAGACGGGAAGAAAGTCGGGCCTGTAACTGGCTTCAACCGCATCGGTAGGTGATGCCACCAATGGTCGATATGTTCAACTAAGTAAAGGGCGAAGGACATTCCCACTACCAGTTCGTGGCTCGATAAAGGCTCTGGTTATCAGCCTACACGGACAGGGTTCTAGTTGGCAAAGATCACGGCATTAAGTTTAAGAGAATTAGGAGGGATGTTCTTCAGATGTTGTTATGTAGCCGCACCTGAGGTAAACAAACCCCAGCCGCCTAAAATACAGGACTGGTGGTGATTGGGGTTTTTACAGGTTGGGCCGGGGAACGCACAGGCAACGAGGTCAAGTAGTTGTATGCAAAAGAAAAGCTATTGGGCATGCGCGGTTGCGCTTTGGGTGGTTGAGAAGTAGTTGCCCTAACCCTTAGCTCGAACCTCTAACCCTAACCTCTAAGCACAACCTCTAAACCTAACCCTTGCCCCCACAGTATTGTGTCCACCAGGTGGGGCTAAATAAGCACATCTTATCGGGATGTTTTCAACGGTCCTGGGGATTAACAGAGATCTAGCACTTCACAAAAGACGCGTTCGAAAGCCAAAGACGGTAAACATGGGCATCTGAGTGTTAGGACGGCCCAGAACACGACGCACCGTTCCAGTCGTCCGGGGGTCAAGCCTGACAAAAAACCGCAAACTCGCCGGGCAGCCTCGCCAAGGAAGCCCGCATGCGAGCCAGACATTTGCACGCCGCTGAGTCATACGCGAGCGCCTGCCCATGCGGGCGCTCAGGACTGGACCAGTAGGAACACGAAAACCAGACGAAGGCTGAACCCTTAAATACGAAGCCACGGACGGAAGGATTTAGAGTTGATGTACACAGGGTGACTGACACAGTAAAGCTGTTCTATCCTATCCTGCCTGTCTTCTATTCCGCACAGAACTGGCGTCATACTAATTGGGGGATATAACACTGAGTTACTGCAGACATGAATTAATAGGTCGGGTAGAAATCAATCTACATCGATCATAGTCCACGACTCAAAATTAACTGTGTCAGAAATGTCTGGGTCTTCAGTAGGGGGTGAGGACAGAATCTGATAAAGAGCGCCAGGCGATTGCTCATTAGACGGCCTGTGGAAAATGTAGACAAGGCAACAAAGGTACCGGCAAACAATGATCGTGTTGATCGGCGTCGCCATCTCGGAGACAGCGGAGGAGAGGAATGGCTGGGGGTACCAACAGTCAAATCTAGTTCTTCAGATCACAAAGGCTTGCTTCATTTCCAAAAAACGCTTCACAATAAGTAGGCAGGCAAATGGATGCCCCCTACAAAGCATGCCAACACTGAAACAAACAGTTGCGCCGACAAAGACCAGCGCGACTTTATAGCTGTCGGCCAGACACAGCCCAACCCCAGGTCATGCTTCACAGTGACGTTGTAGTGGCCAGCCACCATGACTGGTCAGACCTCGCTGCCTCAAGGTCATTCACCCCTTGCAGCGAGCCGTCCCAGACGAGCTGACCTGAAGTCACACAACCAACAGCTCGGGCATACCTGCATCCGCGCAGTCGCAGCCGCCCATGCGGCCACTTGAACGCGCCACCTCCTGCAACCCGCAAAGCAGGCCACTGGGACACCAACCGTCGGAAAATGCAACACACACTGACTGGACACTACTTGAGCTTGGCCCACGAGACCACAAAAGCGGTTGCCGCCACTATCACAGAGACTCTCAGGCATGACTGGACGCAGTCAACACCAGCCCTGGCTTCGCCAGTGGCCACTGTCGCCTGAGAGGACAACTCTGGGCTCTGTGCACAATAAATCCTCAAACAGGTTCCTTCTGTCTTCTCCCTTCAATCTGGGATTTGACTCCACGATTGTAGCTCACATGCCGCACACACTTGCACCGATTGGGCCGCTACAATGTCTCGCTGCCACACGGCTGGTTGAAAGGGTTTCAGACAAAACAGGACGCAAGTGCGCAATCTGGATGGAATGATTTAAAACCACAGACTACTGATACTGGACTAAGCGGCGACGGTCAGACCGTCACAAGCGACGACATTCACCTTGCGTCCCGCGGAGAGGGCGCAGCAGGGGGTGACCTGAGCGCGAATTAGCTTACAGTGGAGCGCACTTGCGCAGCATTTGTCGCACTCGCCCTAGCACACCCACCTTGCTTAGGTGGAAAAGACAATTCTAAGACGGCCGACGGTGAGCGTAGTGACTGACAAAGCTAAGCATTCGGAATACGCGCACCTCACACGACCTGATTCCTGTTGCGGGCAGCCATCGTGACCAGTCTGGAGTCCTTGTTTAAGACCTCGCTGGCTCAAGCTCATGCACCCTCTTGCAGTGAACCGTTCCAGACGCGCTGACCCGAAGTCACGCGACCGACAGCTCGGGCGCACCTGCGTCCGCGAGTCGCAGTTGCCCATGAGGCCACTAGAAAGCACCGGCCCCCTGCAACCACAATCTAGGCCACTAGGCCAACATCCCACGGCAAATGCAACACACGCTGACTGGCAACAAAAGAGGCTGCCACCACTGTCCCAGAGATTCTCAGGCATGACTGGGCGCAGTCAACACCAGTCCTGGCTTCACCAATGGCCACTGCTGCCTGAGAGGACAACTCCGAGTTCTGTGCACAATAAACCCCTCATTCTGGTGCCTTCTACCTTCAACTTGGGATCTGACCTGTCGATCGTAGCTCACATGCTGCACACACACTCACACCGCTAGGTCACGACATTCCTACTCCAGATGTACCAGACCGGTGTGGGTGCGGCTCTGAGCTCAAATCAGTGTGAACGCCACAGGGGTCACGCCTAGACGGAACCATGGCAGTCTAACTCGCTGTCCTGGGAAGGACCGAATCATTGCGTCAGGTGGCAACTCCGCCAACAGTGCATTTTGGCGCGCCGTGATAGATGCAAGTGCCGAGGGGATGGCATTCCCCGCGTCGGCCTCACTCGATCTCCCTTCTGCCATGCATCGGTAGACTAGGGTCTGGGGGTCAGGAACACTGTGCCAGACAAACACGACACAAGCAAACAGGCACAGGGTACTCACCAACGGGCGAAGCCCATGGAAATACGTCCCTCAACTCTCGTTTCTCCTGTTCCTTCAGGTTGTTAATGAAGTCGCGAGCCTAAACGGAAAATTGGTGGGGGACGGTTAGCAGTTAAGCAGTAAAAGGGACGGAAGGACAGAGAAGGGAAAGTCAGCCAAGCACATACCGCAATCCGTCAATGTGAAGGAACAAGGCGAGTGGTCTATACCACGTTAGTTGCTGGAATAAAAGGGCATAATTATGCTACTATTGGTTTCGGCAGGAGAAACATCGTTGCGCTTGTGGGGAGGAGCACTCGCAATGGCCCCAAAAATTCGCCGTCAACGGTCAGCATGCTGTGTGTGGCACGCGCAGACAGGTTGTTAAACTATGCCAGTCACTGTGTTCAATGTCATCGCCAGTCGGTCGGAGGCCCGAACAGTCGACTGGAGTGTGGGGGAAAGGGACAGGAGAGAGAGTGAGGTTGACGCCGGAAAACCAATCCCCGTGGTAAATTAGCGCATTCCTCGCTACAGTAAAAGTGGCGTGCTTGGGAGGTTGCCAACTGATGAGATAACGCAGTCCGCAGGGCCAGTACGTATGAAATGTAAGACTGGGTGGTCAGACTGCAATAGCCCCCTCTTAATGTGACGTCAATCGCTGTGTCAAACATGAGAGTTCCCTACAGAGTAACATGGTACATGCATTTGGGGGGGGGGGCTAGATCGCGTAGATGAGCCGCTTAACCTTATTTGCTCCCCTACTCCGGTGTCCACCTCCGGTCGCATGTTCTGCTAACGTAGCAAGGTGGGCGAGGAGGAGGAGGAGGAAGAGGAGGAGGAGGAGGAGGAGGAGGAGGAGGAGAAGGAGGAGAAAAGTGTTGTAGGTGCTGCGCTCGTTTGCCTCAGTATAAACTAATTCACGTACGTGCTGTGCCCATCTCGTAGGGCACGGGGTGGATACGTGATGTCAACTTAAGAACCGAGGGCTGTCTTTTCGTCTAGGAGATGAAGTCGAAGACTTAAAGCTGTGGGCTACCAACAAAATGGACAACAATCTAGAATAAACGCAAAACGTGGAGGTTCAAAATGTTGACAACAGTCGAAACAGACTGCGGAACACTATTCACACCACAGCCACGGGAGTGTCTGGTCGCGCACGCTGCCGACACTTTACCGAAATGGACAAGTACATCTTGCCTTCCCACTCCGGAGAAGAATCGGCTACACGATAGTTCGTCGTCGCCGACGATGTCCACTGTGTGCTGCATAGGAAGGTAGAGCAAGGACGGCGACTTGTGTGTGAATAAGTTTATAGGGAATGCAGACTTGCGCAGCGTCTATCGCGCTCTCTCCTGCTCTTCCACCTAGACTCCGTGTCAAGACAGAGTCAAGAATACCAGAAGTGGGGTAGGGCGCAGGTGGATGGCATGTTCGAGCCCGCAACTTGGTGCTCCAGTCCCCACCCCATGGTTCACACAGCAAAACGACCAACAACAAAAGGGAGGCTGACGCGGCCGGAGCCGCACCTAGGCCCGCTGTCACACCTGGATCGGATTCCACGGAGTGGGAGTGCCGGCTACACAAGGCCCATACGAAAAACAGACTCGTCAGAAACAAGGCCGCACTCTCCCAACACCGAAGACAACTGCGACATAAGCAGCGCGAACGGCCGAAATGCTGGGCAAGAACCATAAAGACAGGTTAATCACGACGAAACCACTGCTTGGCGGTCATCAAGGCAGCCCCAAAGTCACAAGAACTGTCCGGCTGCTCAGCTCTGAGGGCTTGGGCTCGACGGAAGCCAGCAAGCTCGGTCGTAAACGCTACCTGCAAGTAACGATAAAGGCAGCACGCCGGATTTCACACAGAAAAGCCTCAGTGTGTAGCGCGTGATGAAGTGATTTCAGAGTGCAGATCAGTTATGAATTACGCAGGCTATTGGTCTGACGAAAAAGCACATGTGGACTAGCAGCAAAAGGACTACCATGACGCGGCGGCCTGAGGTCTGGCATGCTGGCGGCCTTAGAGAATGCCGCAAAGCACGATGGTGCAACCTCGACATGCCAACTATCAATCTTCATTAAATAGGCCTGCTTGCCACTACTGTCTTGCGCCTAGATCCTTGAGCTGAGATGTCGGAGCAGACAAGCTTGAGTGAAAAATCTGAGCGACTGTTGGGAACCAGCGTGTACGCACAAGATGTAGGAAACCCCATGCAAACCTACCGACAACGCATTACGATCCATGTCGGCCGAAATCGATGCAACCGACAGGGCGGATAGAATGGTGAGGGCGGATGTGCGCGCTGGGCAATTCAATCCCAGAACTAGCCACTCGCGTCTAATACTGGAATGCGCGAACGTTCCTTCAACTTGACGCTCGACCCAAGGGTTTGCGGGCTATATCAGTCCAAAATGAATGTTTACAACCTGACTGTGGTCCGAACTCTCAAATCAGGCTTTTGGGACATCGAGATGCCGCGGGTCAACACCCGCTTCACCCTCTAACACGCGACCATTTTGGAAGACATGGTGTGGTGGTTACAGGCGTGGAGACCGGCGGATGGTCGGCTATGTTACGTAGGATACAAGGGGCACTTCATAGATACCCCTGTTATTTCTCACTTAGCACTAACATACAGTAGATATACCATGTCATTAAATATAGACTGAAATTTCGAAATGCGCTTTCAATTCGAAAAGATTACTTAAGCCGGGTTGTCATATTAATTATAATGTGGCATAATGTCAAGATATTATAGTACCGTCAGGATGCCGGTTTTCGCACGAACTTATCAACATCCCGCGTAAACTAAATTCCGTAAAATGACTGCTTAAGTAGTCTGAATTTTTCCCATTGATTTTCGATGCCCTTGTGAATTCCCGCACAAAAATATTCTTTATATTATGCATTTATTAGTAAATTACTTCTCCTTCAAATGTTATACTTAATTGAAGAGTATCCTTCGGTTTTAAAAAGACCTTCCAATTCCTGAATAAATTTGAACCCGACCTGCCGTTGCATTTGCACTCAGGGTTGCCGAACCACAAACTGCACACTTCTTGTGCATGTAAAATCACACATTTCTATAGGTTATCATGAAGAGGACATACAGGGTTTATAAAAGTTTGCAATGGATGTGGACCCCATTGTCCACATTATAAGCAGCATTAATAAATGCGCCGATGCGATGCTTTACGACTTGAAAGGTCTCATAATTAAAAACATTTTTTTCGAAAACGAAATATACTCCTTCCCTCTTGAAGTATAAAATTTGGCGAAGACGCGATTTGCTATCAAATAAGCAAAAGAAAGACTATTTTGATATGAGTTTTCTATAAAATATACTTAGATTTATAAGGCAACGGAAATCACTAAGAGAAATTTACACTAATTAGATAGCCATTTTTACGGAATGTAGTTTACACAGGAGGTCGATAAGGAGCTCGTTCGAAAGCCGGCATCGTGACGTGGCTGGAATTTCATGGTATCATGCGACACGATAATTAACACGACAACTTCAATAAACTTTTCGGATCGAAGACACATTTCAGAATTTCGGTTAACATTCCATGAGATAGGACATCTATTGCAAACTAACAAACATTTGTCTGCAGCCGCAATAATTTCCAATAATTATTGTTGGGGTTTGGAATGGTCGAGTTTCGGCCAGAACACTCTCCAGACAATCGCCTAATTGGCCTCTTGCGATTGGTTCTTGATGAGACAATGATGAAAGCATGCTAAACCTCGCTGGTGGGGGCGGGTAGGTGGAGGCATAGGCAATCGACACAATGGTTCTCTATGAGGGGGGGGGGTGGGGAGGGACAGCCGATGTCATAAACAAAAACCCGGGCAAACCTGTTACGTCCGCATACAAAGAGCAAAGGGATCGACAAAGGCAGAGGCGAGATTGGTGTGGGGCGGGCGGAGGACAGATTGACTTACACTGCTGCTGTTGATTTTCTGCATCAGTTCCTTGTCGGGTTTGCCCACGACGGTCATTATCTGTTTCACCTGATCAATCTGGTTAAGGCCGCAAAACAGCGGTTTCCGCGTCTTTAGCTCCACCATGATGCAGGCCACTGACCATATATCGACTAAAAACAGCAGAACAAGAAGCCAATCAGCAACAAAAGCAGTGGAATGGGAGGAACTGAGGCCACCTCTCGCCGCGCCAGGGAGTTCAGAAGTACTGTCGAGAACAAATGCTCGTGAGTTTAACCATAAAAATGCAAAGGGAGTGTAGTGCATTCAGAGGAGCGGAACTAAAACAGCCACTACTAGGAGACTCATCAATAAAAAAAACTTGTGACTTAATCAAATACGTAATAAACGGGGTGCTGGTGTTTCCGGAAAGGGCATAGTGAGACGGTCTTCAGCGAACATTTGCTGTAAAATGGGCGGGCCCACGCGTGAGACGAGAAAGCAGTCGTGGAACGACGGTGCCTTCGGTCGTGGCTGGGTGCTGATCCGGAAAATCGGTTGGTGTATACAAGCCGTAGCGGAATGAAGAGATGAATGTTGTATTTGCGTAAGTGTGACCGCGTTGCTTGAAGGCCTTACTGTGGTACAGCCCGTGAAGGCTGAAAGTCTAGAACCAAATGCCTGGCTAAATGGCAGTTGGCTTCACTAGAGGTCCCTCCACCATCGGTCGCGCCGAGTTGCCTGAAGCTAAGCCGGGAAATTCTCCAAGCAGATCAGGCGAACACCAGCTCTCCAGTCGATCAAGAACCCTCTGAGGTAATGACTCGTTGAACAGCGACTGTCTGGGATGCCTGCTTGGAGAAATGGCTCTCGATTGACGAGTCCAGGACGGTGCCAAACTGTGGGCAACATTCGTCATCTCTACATACCGCTACGACTTGCGACCACTCTATAGGTTTAACCTATATACCAGATCTGCTTTCAGCCCCATCTGGGGGCATTACGGTCCGCGACGACTGAGTTGGTGGATCCAACTGTCTGGTTACTTCTCAGTTAGCCTTATTGAACGTCACTCTACCAATAGTCTCATACAGACCTACTGAATTGTGTGGAATCGCGACTGTGCCCTCCACTTCGACGACTTGGCACTGGAATTCTCTTAAGCTTCGATGAGCTCGATCGCACCTGGATGCTCGTAGTTCGGCAGCGAGTTGTCGGCATCTGGGACGGATTTCCCGAAGAAGTGATAATGCCGGACATTTAAACATCATCTGGATGTAAGTTTACTTGAAAAATACTCCCCAACTGAACATGAAAGCTCTGTTACACCAAACCAGCACTTTGCACATACCTAACGCGGCAACGACGTAAGATGCGACCCAATCCAGGATTCGGAGGATAGGTAATCATGTCTACGGGACCGGTGGAAGTAGGAGTTATATGGGTTAGGCTGATGGTTGGGAATGAAGGTGGTGAAGAAGAGCAAATTTTTGGAAAAATGTTCGAATTCCGTTAACAGGCTCAAATAGATTCGTTCATGACCTTGAAAGTTACCCATAAAATTGAATACTAGTAAAATTTAACACCGAAAACCCAATGGACCCAAATACAGCGCCTGCACAATAAGACGCCAAGTTCAGAGATCAAGGCAGCGAAATAGCCAGTAGAAATCCAAGGAAGAATGACATTGGCGAACCCCATAAGAATGAAGTGGAAACGTTGACCCAACGCACGACATGATGATTCAGAACAGCGGAACAGGGAGAAGTCGCCAAGGTGTGCAGCAAAGGTAAAGCATGCCAACCGACAAATAAGCCGAATATGATATTTAAGCGAGAATTTATGTCATCTTGCAGAAAGGCAATCAATGTACCCAAATTAAACAACTGTAATTTCGTAAGGGTCGGCAGGCAGCAATAAGTAGTATGCAAAGTTGGGTCACATATTGCGTCCTTTCGCGCATCGCTAATGCGGATGACTGTTATTTAATAGGGTCGCCCTAGTAGATGAGTTTTTTATGCCCTTACAAATTCCAGTATAGTTTATAGAAAACCTGCACAAAAATATTCGTTCTACTATTCATTTAGTAGCCAATTATATCTTCTTTAGATTTTATATTTGAGGGAAGAGTACGACTCGGTTTTAAAAAAACCTCAGTTCCCGAATAATGCTGAACCCGAGCTGCCGTCACACTTGCATTTAGAACTATCAAACTACAGACTGTATACTTCTCATGTAGGCAAAATCACATATTTCAATACGCTATTGAGAAGATACCATGGGGGGTTCATAAAATTTTGCTGTGGATTTGAATTACACTGTATGCATTACAAGCAACATTTACAAATGTAGAGATACGATGTTTTATGAATGAACACCTGACGGTCATTATAAACCTTACGAGTAGAGACTTTTAGAACCGGAAAATACTATTCCATTAAGTATAAAATGTAGAGAAGACGTAATTTGCCACCAAGTGAGTATAAAAAGAGTACTTCCGTGCATGTTTTCCAAAAATATATCTGAATGTATAAAGGCGTCGAAAATCCATTTTAGGAATTCATGCTGTTGAAGCGGCTATTTTTTACAGAGTTTAGTTTAGCAGACGGCCGGAAAAAAGGTCGTTGAAAAGCCGAAATTCTAAAGTGGCTAAAATGTCTTGGGACAACGCTGAACGGTACTCAATATAGCAATCCTGATTAAGTAATCTTTTCGAGTCGACAGCACATTTCAGAATTTCGGCTAACATTCCATAAGACAGCACATCCACTGCAGTCACGTTTGTGGAGCAACAGCCGCACCGAATAGTTAATTATACCAGGTCGCCCCTCCCCCTTTCTTCCAGCCTCATCTGGCGATGGACACTCATCTACAAGTCCTGGTCACAGCCCGTCAAACTAGGTAGACCACACAAGGTTGGTGTATTTCAGAGGGTAGGCTGGTTCGTCAAGTGGGGGGGGTCCGACGACGGCAGATCGACGGTGACAAGCGACGACGTCCACTGCGTGTGCCAGGAAGAGGGGGGGGGACGTGAATTTGTTTACATTGGGGGACGCTTGCGCAGCATCTACCACACTCTACTTTCTCTCAACCACCTTGCTCCAACAGCAAGAATATGTCATGACAACCGAAGGTGGATACGAGCACAGCAGTTGACCAGTGTAAACAACCTATATGCACGAGCCCAACACGACCTGAACGCCATTACGCGCACCAGACGTTCATTGGGGCGACTCACATGGGTGAGTGTCACATTGCAGCCTGATTCTCAGCTCTGGGAAGGAGCGAGTTATACCGTCATATTGGAAAAATTGATTGTTTCCTGAAATCAAGATATTAGAGAGCGGCGAATCTTTAGCCGGGGATAAAAAATTTAGTTATAACTACCCCCCCCCCATCCAGACTCCAAACAACAGCGGAAAAGTGAAAGCACGACAACCTTCCGGCACCCAAATGGTGCGGCTTTTAACTCGATTATGGCGAGATTGTACAAGCAGTCTTTCGGAGATGCCGGAGAACTATGTCAGGCTGGGTGCATGTTTCAAAATACCCACCTTCCTCGGATGCGGGAGCAATGAAGGAGGTAGTCATGGGGACCTTGGATTATTGTCAACCATCTAAATCCCCAAGGAGCAGGCTACCGCTGCAGGACAACTTTCGATGGTATGGATGATGATGTTAGTGATTAATGATGATGAAGATGATGACGATGACAACGACGGCGACGACGATGATGATGATGATGATGATGATGATGATGATGATGATGATGATGATGATGATGATGATGATGATGATGATGATGATGATGATGATGATGATGATGATGATGGACAATCCTGTTCGATGCTGACAGGCTTCATTACATGATTGCTATATTAAAGATGAGTGATGTCGCAGTTTTGCCCCTTAAACGGGCCACGCAGTAGACGCGCTGGACCAGTACGGGGTTTACATCGGAGTCCGGCAGGGGTTATCGGGAATGCATGTCCATAACAAATGCCAAAACTTCAGGGATGCGGTGGCAGACACAGTTTTACGCTCAGGCCGCGCCAATTGGGATCTGTGTTGCCCCCATTTGTCATTGTTGAAAATCTTGGTCAAGTGTTTGTTTTGGACCAGGGAGTGCGGTGGTACGCCTGGGTGGGGATTTTCGCTGTGCCAGCCACCTGCGTTCTCGCTGCCTCCGGTCTTCTCGACTCCGTCCTGATAGCGAGCCCAAATGGGTGAGGAGAGAGTGCGGCAGGTGCTGCGCAAGCCTACCATCACTATAAACTAATTCACGCGCAAGTTACCGCTCCTGTTCTCACCCTGCTATGGAGTGCACGGTGGAGATAGTCGATGTCGACAGCCGAACTGTCGCAATACTTCTGCCAACTAGCTCAGTCAGAGCCAAAGCCCAAGTGGCCGGCAAATGCACTTGCAAGAAGAGAGAGAGAGAGAAAGATAGAGAGACAACGGCCTTTCGCGTGACTACAAGTGATGAACAGACAACCCTAAAGGCATGCCTGAATGAGGCAATCCCAATGGGACTAAATAGTAGCCACTGTAGGGAATTTGCTGCCGAACAAGATGGCAGAGGCTAGGCGCAAGCATTGACACCGAAAACATCTGTCTCAATCGCCTCCATGTCCTGACCAATGGCAAAGAACAGGGTGCCAACATTTTGTCATTGTTCACCCACCTGAATCGTTGTAGTGCATCCAATTCAGCATGACTTCAGGAGCTCGGTACCATCGGGTGGCCACATAGCCGGTCATCTCGCATTGCCGCTGCCGGGCCAGACCAAAGTCAATAATCTTCAGTTCACAGTCCTCGTTCACAGCGATATTTGAGGGTTTCAGGTCGCGGTGGATAATACCTGCACTGTGCATGTACTGCAAAGAGAAGAGAAACAGGCTCAGGCTCAGCTACACGGAAGGCATTGTAACACAATCATCTTAAGCCATTTTGAGAGGCCTGTGCACGCAGTAGCCGCAGGAATGAGCGGCATGCACCGACTTCAACCACCATTCAGGCAGACGGTCATGAGGACCCAAGTTAACAAACCCACCATGCAGCCTAACGCCTACGTAGCTCAACAGGAGGTGGACGCGGCAGGAGACTCCACAAGGCCAATCGCAGATGGGATGGAGTCAAAGGTGAACCACTATAAGGCTGTGGGGACACGCAGACCTAACATTGTGTCCGGTAGAGAACGGCAACCACGGAGGAGCCCACAGAGATTGGACGCTCTGATGTCCTGGTCCTGTAAAGTGACTGCACAACCTTGTACGATGGAATCTTTCCAGATAACCGGGGCTCGACCATTCCTGTGCTTGTTTCCTGGAAGACAGCGTTGCCGCGCAGGTCTTTACTAGCGTCGTTTTCGAACAGAGAATGCGGTTGGGGCACACCGACCAACGTCGACCAGTAAATAGACGGAGCCAACATGCAGAGTAAACAGCAATCGCCATGAGGTAGCAAACCCACTATGCTGGAAGGCGCGCTCTGCACAACTTCACAATCAACATAATGTTGACGCCAGCTTTCGAAGTCAGTCGGACCAGTTAGAAGCCGTATTGCTCCTAATTGAATCATCGTGACGATTAGGTCGATCAACCAAGTTGAGATCATCGAACTGACTGCTCTATTCGACGGCGTTGTAGCTTGGATCACACGGCAGAGTGAGCCGAAGGCCGCTCCATCGTCCGCCATCGAAGGACGCTAGGGGTGCACAGCAAAACTACCAGAGAAGCCCCCCCCCCCCTGCTAGAATCCCAGAAGAAAAATCTCAAAGGGCACAAAAACAGGCTCACCGTGCAGGTCATGAAAAGGGAAATGCCGACTAATTTGCCTGACCGACAAACCCAACTGTAATACTTCAGACATAAAACGGCGACCACGAATTCAGAGGTCGGTGCTTGGTGTGGATCCCATAGTAAACCCTTTCCTGTTTAGTGAGATCCCTCGAGATCGAAAGAGCCCTAACATATGCTCTTACCACCAAAAAGACAGCTGTGGCGGGAAGGACATTTAACTGGCCAGGTTAGGGGACATTCTCGTCCTGTTACTTCCTTACTAGCAGTCGAATAGTTGCTTGCAAGTATACAGGAAGGATCGCAGACAAAGACAGAGTAGATTGGAGTGGCCACTTCTGGTTTATTAGCCTCGTCAGCCAGCCATAACCAACCCGAGGTTTAGATAACCTGGGGTTCGAATCCGGATTCTTTGGTCTGGCTTCTACTAGTCGTCTTTCCCGATATCAGCAGAAAGCTGCATATTAAGAGGTCTTACCTAAAGGACTGGTGTTCAATTGGGTGCGCGCAGAAAACGTTGATAGGTGTCCGCTACTTCTTCAAGAGACGCTGTGGACCACAGACGCCAAACTGATTACTATTTAAATGAACAGTGTCCGCGCTGAGATACTTTAAGACGCCTCACCTACGTACCTTGAGACCGCGAAGCATCTGGTAAACCAGGAAGCAGATATGCTCATCGGTGAGGCCTTGACTGGAAATTATCGCCCGAAGGTCGGCAGCTAGCATGGGGGTTACGAGGTAGCTGAAATATGCAGAAAAAGAGAAAAGTACAGAGCATTGGAAAGGGGGAAATCTCCTTGATTTGGAGGAAAGAACTTCCAGTTTCTCGTGGATGTGAGTTGTGACGATCAGACGGTAAGCATGATCGACTTTGCGTGCAACGAATACTTGAAGGTGTGAGGTCTAGTGCACAGTGTTCTGGAAACAAGGCTACATCAAACAGGTCTACGAAGACGAGGATTACATAAAGTGTCTACGCCTTTGACCAGCGCGACTAGATGTTTACTGTCAGGGTCATCTTAAGTAGGAAATTTGGGGTTGTTTTATATGACTAAGATCTCTTTTTAAAAAACCGGAAACTGGCCTGCGCAATCGAAGAGAAACGCAGAACTTTGAAAAGCCCATGAAACGATGACAGATACTGTTAATTGTTCTTTCGCCTAAAAAAGTGACTTCTCACCTTCTAAAAACATATAAAGCCGTCCAGTTCACTTTTTGTGGTCACTGTGTATAAAGTATCGTTCTGCTGGAAAAACGGGGGTGTGGGAAGTCAGATATCCCCGTAATCAATCTAGGCGTAACAGCTAGAACAACATCACCCGAGACACTGCTACAGGTTTCGCTGATGGAGGACGAAAGTGATATGCCCACCGAAGCAATTGGTGGGTCAGGGTCCTCTGAGTCGATGTTTGGGGACTCGGCGACAGAGGACATAACAACCAAAGTCATGGCCTTCCCTAGCACGTACCAAGAAAGCTTCTGCGGAAACGTAGGGAGCGTCACGTAGGGGAAGGTGCGAATGTTAAACACAGAAGTAGGGCCACGCACACAGCCACGTTCAACAAATGAAAGACCCAACAAGCCCCAGCGAGCAATTTGGTCTGATCCAGTTGAATCCACGATCTATCTGTCCACCCGATTACACATGCCGAATTAACGAGGGTCAGAAATCGCGGCCGCCTCCATACACTGCCATGACTTGAACTAGGTGAGTACGGAGGCTTCGAGCATCGCCTTGAAGTCGGTAAGCAGGCCGATAAACTCCACGGGCACGTTTCCGAATAAGCGATATGGTCGATGACCACCTAAAAGAGACAACCAGCACTGCTTCCTCGTTGTCGTGGCCGAAACACTGAGACGAATGGTCTTTTCGTTACGGCGATCAGCAGACCGTCCTATTTCCCGTTCCCCACCTCTTCTTTATCTGTTCCATAACAGCACTTTATGCTTCGACTTCAAATAAAGTTGGAAATGTTAAGATATCACCCAGGTAGGCCTAGTGTCCGTAGTTTACCTGGATTTGCATTCAACCACACATTTGTAGGTTTGGAAACCCTGAGCGAATGCAAAACGCGGACTGGCAATTGAAGTTCTTAGACAGAATATACCCTTAAGACGATGTGAGTTAGCCTGATTTAGAGATAAACGCTTTCCCCACGAAATAAGGATACTTGTTACTCTGGGTCAAAAGGGGTCAGGATTGGTTTGTGACATGCGTTGGGCGGGCTGTCGTAAGTGTGCCTGGGCAAGTATGGCACACGTTTGAGTAATCCTTCACTGACACACGAGAGGCATGAAGAGAGAGCGTGGTCGACCCTCACATGCATTAGGATATGCCCATATGACCTTATAAAAAAACCTACAGGAGGGCAGAGGAGGGCAAGGGGAAGAGTGCACGAATAAGCAAAGAACCGGAACAGGGGTTGAGAAGCAGAAAGCGGCTATAGTGAATTCTAGGAACCCTTTTTCCCAAAAAATAAACATCCATCCCCTATTGCAATTGAGGGAATTTCTAGTACAGCAATTCCAGTTACCTAATGAAAATAAGTAGCAACTTCATTGTAACCGTTTTGGCCTGATGAAGAGTTACTGAAAACACGTGTTCGCCAATTTGACTTTTCAATCTGCAACATGGGAATATTCACTGAACTAAGTAGCAATAATTAACGCGTAAATCACAACGAAAATGTGCGGCCTCAGCTTTACTTGGCATAACCTACTTTTGAGGTTGCTACTGAAGTCAGGGCTAAATTGTCGATCTTTCAGGTCTCTTTTTCATGAGCGTCATATTTAAGTAAAGAACAATCAATGTTTTTTACATGCACAGAGTCGAGGACAGATCAGAGGGGAGGTCTTGCCGACAGCGAGAAGAAACAGGTGAGAGAGTGGACCTGCTCTCATGTTTGCCCCAAAATATCTCCTGATTAGTGATTTCTTTTCGATACACGCGACCACCCGCGAACGTCTTAGATCAGAGTTGCAGGGCCAAACGGAAGCTTCGCATTACTTCGTGAGCAACCAGACTCTCAGTGCATTATCCCACATCTTCGAAGGGGTGGTAGCTGAAAAATAACCAATGACTGGAAGGCGCCGTCGGGGCAAGAAAACGTGGCACTTTGCAATGCCAGTAAGATGATTATGATGACCACGACCCCAATTAAGACTCCTGATCCATCATGGCAGCTGTCTACTCAGAAAGGAGAAACAGACAATGCAGGACATAGGGGAACCGGTTAAGAAAGACTTACATTTCATTGAAGGTGTCGAATGTACTCTGTGGGGAGAACGCATCGATCATACAGATTATCTGTGCCGGAGAAATGAGAGAAACAAACTTGTATTTCGGGCAACATGGCACACATAGGTAAAGCAAATAACGGATCTTTTCTTCAAAGTGAGGCGGATTATTGTTAAGGACTACAGTGGACAGGAGGAGGGTGGACAGTCGGCCAGGTTGAACAGCAGTCCGCACAGGCCACATAGGAACGCAGTT
>CACRXP010000356.1:580308-632693 GCA_902702965.1 Spirometra erinaceieuropaei | reverse complement strand
TAGCCGGAAATCGGGGGTTCCCTGGATTTGCTCGTAAATTTGACCATTAAAAGTGAAGTACGTGCGCAGGCAATAGTCCAATAGTTCCACCACGTGCTTCCTCTTAAACGGTTTCCCCTCTTTGTCGTGCTTTCTCTCCAGTGGGTCATTGATGACTTTCATAGCAAATTCTTTTGGAATGGAGGTGAATAGAGAGACGACATCAATGGATACCATTACCTCGTCGGAGGCTATTATAACTCCTTTGAGTTTTTCCAGGAAGTTTATTGAAGATACGGCTGTGTGTTCTGAGCTGTAAGTGCGTGTGACTGCCCTCAGAGCGTCGGGACGGCGTGCGATCACCGTCTGGAGTCGGCCAGGGCAGACATACTGCTTGTGTCAGCGTCTTCTGACAACAGAGTGCTAGGTTCGCTAGTCAAATGGCCACTGCTTCGGTTGTGGCTAGCACCCATTTGCGCAGGCCTTTAGAGTAGTATACAGGAGCCCGGTAGATAACTTTAAAGGCTTCTTTGGCGTCCGCTTGGTGATTCGTATCGATTAGATGTGCGAGAAATGAACTCGAAATCGATCGATGTTCACCTCTACCTAGCCAGGCAGGCATGTGTTCGCGTATTCTCTTTTCCAGACGCCTCGTTGTACGGCCAATATACCCCGCTCCACAGGAGCAGGTGAATGTAGTAGGGGGAATTTGCGAAGAATACGCGCAAGTTCGCCGCGGGGAAGGCACTCGCGAGAGCTGTCCTGAGACGTCTCACTAATTCGCTTGCTGCGTCTCCTAGAAAAGGTAGTCTTAGAAATAAGTCTTTCTTCTCTGCAGTTGCAACGGCAGGTTTTGTGGCACGCTCTCTAATATTCCGGAGGATGAATCGCTCTGGATAACCGTTTTCGCGGAGCATGCTTTGCAGCTGCTGGAGTTCTGCTTCAACAGTTTCAGGAGAGCAGATGCGTCGCACACTAGCCGTCAGTCCCTGGACTACATTTAGTTTTAGATTTAGGGGAACAAAATTGAAAATTAATGTATTGTCCCGTCCAAGTTTTCTTTCTGAATATCTTTCGTTGGATGAATCCATCCTCTTGTTTGTGTAGAAGGACATCGAGGAACACGATCTCGTTATTCGCCTCGGTCTCTGTGGTAAACATCAGATAGGGGTGCACCCCGTTAAACTTCTGAACTAGGCCATTGATCTCGGTGGTATGGCTCGTCAGGCAAAAGATCTCGTCCACATATCGAACGTCGAATTTAAGGTCATTAATGGGATCTTAGAGACTCGTTTGCTCGACCTTGCCCATGAAGACATTTGCAAGAAACGGTCCAAGCGGTGAACCCACTACCACACCGTCTATTTGCCTGTATAGCTGGCCGTTGCAGAGCAACTGGACATTCTGTGTGCATCGCGTAAGTAGTTCTTTTAGGGTCTTCACAGTCATGCCTACCGGGTGGTTTGTTTCCCTGATGAAGTCGTCCAGGAAGTCTATTGTCTCCACTACGGGTGCGTTGGTGAACAGTGATGATACATCTAACGAGAGCATTGTTTGTCCGTCCACGTTAGTGTTCTTGATAGCCTCGACAAACTCAAAGGTGTCTTTCAAACTTCGCGGATACAGACAACTTTGAAGACGCATTTATATCCTGCCTACAATTAGAATGATCATTATCCATGTAAATGTATCGGCCTGATGATGCGTTACCGAAAACATATGTCCTTGAAATGTCGACGAATACTTGACGGTTTTCAGTTTCCCCAATTGACTGCTCACAAAGATGGGTTCTGTGCTATATGTTCATCAGAGCCTTTAAGGTAAGATATTTCTAGAAAGTTTTTCGGAAGTAATGGGTTCTGGGACATTCTTTTTATGTAGATGACCGTCTGGTCATATATGTAGACGCCACCAACCAGCAAACCTCATCGCCGAGAAAAATCAACGTCCATAATGAAATTCAGCAATGATAATGCCCTGAATTAGTTCACATACTGCATATCCTATTCAGCATACGGACGTACTTTAGTGAGCCTGTTTCCCTTGATGGTTTGATGTTTTTCCACTGTTTGCTGACTTAAGCCGGGATTGGCAAATTTAACCGGAGCCTGTTTTACGAAAACATAACTTCATTTACACCCGTAGACCTACGTTCTGTTATTCCCTTTTATCAGAACTGCGAAAATACGCCTGCGAGCTTTGCGGGAAGGCCTTTGCGCAAAACTGTCAACTAAAGAGGCACATTGACAGCGTCCACAAAGGTACAGGTTCTTTGTCCCGCCAGCTTACTGTTTTTGTCTCTAAAAAAACTCCATTTCCTTCTGTTGTGTTCCATGTCATATGTGTTTCTCCTTGAAAAACTACCGTGTCCAAAAATATTGTGCCCTAATTGGGAAAAGCGTTGTTCCAACTTTTTTTGCAAAATTTGCACTAAAGATTCCTGAAACGACATGCTTTGGCAATAAAGTCGACTCCGATCACTTCTGTTTTAGAAATTCGAAGGTACACATGCGAGATCTGTGGCAGAGCCTTTAAAGAAAATGGAACCATGAAAAAGCACATTGATATTGTCCATAAAGGTAGGTTTGCCGCTTTTGTTTTCTTTCGTGTGTGTAGTTGATGGTCATCTGGTGATATGTTCAATCGTGAAGTAGACACGATCGTTGCTACTAGGGATTTATTTGCCTGTCGTTTCGGATTCCTGCTCGAAATCATCATCAGAAACAATAGCAAGTACGGGTGGTTCATGCACAAAGGGCTGCAGTATTTATAGGATACAGTCGCCCTGCTACCGCATACCTATGAACATTCACGCCCCCCCCCCTTCATCAGGGATCGTTGCACGTGCTGTGATAGCCGACATTGGCGTCGTTAATTGCTGCAATTTCATCACGTGCGTTGGATGTTGATGTCATGATTGCTCGACCATCTGACCCACTAACCCTGTCGTTGGGAGCAGTGTTCGTCCGTACGCTCCCCGCGTGGGTAATTACTCCGCCTCGGGGAGGTCTCAGCACCCAGTGTGTTGGGCCTTTTGATTTTAGCGGGCTCGGTACAAAAGTTGATATGAATATATGACCTGAACTCAATCAGCTATTGCGGAGTAAGCGCGTAAAATTCGCAACCTCCCAGTAGGCAGTTAGCAGTATACAAATGTTGCCTAATCCACCACAGGTATCAGGCCAGGCACGTGTTTCGACGATTTTGTTTCTACCATGGATGATTCGACTCATCAGCAAATTCCCTAGCGTTTCCAATGTGTAACTTCCTGGCAGATGCTCCACTTTTGACATTTCAGATTTTTAAATCTCGACGGAAATTAATATGCTGGCATGGGGTTAGTCTTCCAGGGCAAACTTCTATATGCTGGCTCCGAAAGTTGATATGAATATCTGTGCCGAAATCCACCAGCCTTAGCAGAATATGTGCCGCCCATAGGCCGTCAGCAGTATGCAGATGTTGATTTATTTAATGTACATCGGATCACATGTCTGACCGTTTGGCTAGTACACCTGCTGACAGTATTGTGAACCATTCAACCGGCCATATATTCAGTCAGACGGAAGAAAACGTTGATTGTGCTTTCCGGTAGGTTTGTTGTTTCTAACCTGTACAAATTGTCTAGCCGTCTTTTCGGTATAACCGAGAATCCATGTTGAAGAAGAACCGTTCGTGCGACCGATCATAGTCAGTTTGTACCGACACCAGATGTCTTTACTGTGACCGACTGAGTGATGCAGGGTTTCGCACATGCTCCAGTCAACGTTGGCCTCATGTCCACCTCAGTGTTATCGGAAAACTTCAACGTCCGATAAGTGCGCGTCTGAGGGATGCATGATTGTTTGCTCTTTGGGCGACCATGCCGAGTTGCAACGTTGTTCAAGCTCTAGAACCGATAATTTTGGATTTACTATCAATACTTGGAGAACCGTCCTTGTGTGTGTCAACCTTCAGCAGCTAGCAAAGACCTGGAACCCACAGTCGCTGTCGACTGCCGTTGTCTGACCGTTAATCAGAAGTTGACCATTTTAGGGGAAAGTTTATCCCCCCGAACCCGTACCAGTTGATGTCAAAATCGCAGGCCGAATTTTCAGGGCTGTTTGTTGGATGCAGTGGGGATGCACCGCACTTCCGTCCCACCATAAACTAATTCATGCGCGTCACCGTTGCTGCACGGACAGCCAACAAAGTTCCGTTAGAAGTCCACGCCTCTAACCACTGGACCACGAGCCCGTTGCCCTGTCGGTTTTCAATCGGGAATATACAATGGTAGGGGGCGCTCACCGATCTTTCTTACGGAACTCACTCGTTCCGTTGTGCCTTACGGGCTCTCTCTCTCGAGTCCAACCAGCAGCCGCACAGCGGCGCATGATATAGGCAGTATGTCATTACCGACAAAGACAAGGGAAACTGGAATGGCCATTTCTGGCTTATTAGCCATCGTCAGCCAGTGATTCCCAACCCCGTAGTGTGGCACGCCCAAGGCTCGAACTCGCGAACTATTAGTTAGAAGTCCACGCCCCTAACCACTGGGCCACGAGCCCGTTGCCCTGTCGGTTTTCGATCGGTTTCCGTCTCAAGACGAACTCTCGCCAGGCATAACCGCCTAAGCTCTCAGGAGGCCGCTCGTGCTGTTGCCTTTTCGAGAGGCGAGCTTACTTTAGCTCGCGCTTCTTACTTCCTTAGTATACATCAAGAGTACCTGCTGCTCATTAAAATTGCAGTCTTTGTCGCATTGTCTATCTGCATGTCCGGAGCCTGCCTGCCTGGTGCACCTGTAAACTTTTACTTGCAACTTGCCGAGCAGAGATTTGACACCGCTGTTGGATAATTGAAACGGAGCCTTAGAAAAAGAGGATTGAATTTTCACTATCCCTGCGTCCCCTTAACGGGGTGTAATCATGCTTTCACGACTAAGACTTCATACATTACTGATTTATTGCCTTTTGTACCATGAACACCTTAGATGTCATTGGTTGCTTTACCGTATGCGGGTAAAATTCCCATCCCTCGGTTATTATCTGTCTCTTGTTTTCCGATTCTGTGTCACTATTTTGGAGTGTCATTTTGCGCATGTAACATCCTCCTCAGTCGATCGGGTTATTTTTATCTGTCTTTTAGAACTCCGAGAGTACTCGTGTGGGTTTTGTGGCAAAGCCTTTTCCCGGAATTTCTGCCTGAAAACACATATCGACTTGGTTCACAAAGGTATGCCTGTCACTTTTCTGTCGCCTGATCTGCTCTCACTGTTTCGCTGGTTGGGGGGGGACCAGTAGCCAGACCATATAGGAATGCGATTGGGGTGGGCCGTGGGAATGTGTCCAGGCATGTGCGTGAGCTTTATGAATTGTCAAAGGACATGTCCGCGTGATAGACCGGTTAACAATTGCAGTCTATCCGCCCCACTAAGTTAAAGTACAGAAGAGGGTGTGGAAGAGGAGAAGATAATGGTAGGGGGCGCCCACCGATCGTTCTTACGGAACTCACTCGTTCCGTTGTGCCTTACGGGCTCTCTCTCGAGTCCAACCAGCAGCCGCACAGCGGCGCATGATATAGGCAGAATGGCATTACCGACAAAGACAAGGGAGACTGGAAGATAGTTAACACCAACCCCTATCCTAGAAGGGTTTTGCCGTCCTCCACTCAGAACCGTCGGCTTAGAAGCGGGCCCCTCCCTTCAGGTCTTTCGCGAACTTCAAACGGTTCTCTCGGCAGATCGGTGCATTGTCTCCTGAGTGTTTTTGGTGTCCGACGGTTTCCGACTGCTCGGCTATAAGCGTTACGTTCACCTTACCACCATGCATCTTATTTGCCGTTACCAAATGCAAGCGAGCTTCTCGTGCGCGCTGTATATCTAAATCAGCCATTCTTTAATCACAGTTGCAGACTGTGGTCAGTAACGAGCGCCTTTCGTGGGAGAAACTGGTAGACTACGTCTGCAATGTAAAACATTGGGAACTACAGTGCGTGACCTATCTCATGAAATGTTGACTGAAATTCTGAAATGCGTTTTCGATTAGGAAGGATTACTTGGTCGCGGTTGTAATATTAATTATCTTAAGACATACTCTTATAGCATTTCGGACTTGGCAGGATGTCAGCTTTAAAATGCACTTCTTTTCAATCTCCTGTAGAAAGCGTGCTCGGTAAAAAATTACTACTTAAGTAGCATGCATTTTCCCCATTGATTTTCGATGGTTTTGAAAATTCGGATATATCTTATAGAAACCACAAACAAAAATGTGCTTTCTTCTAGTCAATCAATAGAGAATCATGTCTTCTTTATATTTTATACTTAAGGAAGGAGTATAATTAGGTTTCTAATTATGAGACTTTTTAAGACCGCGATATGTCCATTCTTATAGCATCGTACCTGGACGTTTACCACTGCTCCTCATGAAATGTACAACATGGTCCGCATCCATTGCAAAATTTTATGGACCCTGTATGATATCTCTTTAATGACATAGAAAAATATGGGATTTTCTTTACGCGGAACGCATGCACCTTGTAGAGTGTAATCACTAAGCGCTAATGCAACGAATGATCAGGCTCCAAATTTTTCGGCAATTAGAAAACTTTTTTAAAACCTAATTATACTCCTTCCTTAAGTATAAAATTTAAAGAGGACGTGATTCTCTATTGATTGACTAAAAGAAAGCATACTTTTGTTCGTGGTTTCTGCAAAATATATTTGAATTTCCATGACCATCGAAAATCATTGGAAAAAAGCATGCTATTTAAGTAGTCATTTTTTGCCGACCACGCTTTCTATAGGAGATTGGAAAGAAGTGCATTTAAAAGCCGACATCCTGCCGAGCCCAAAATTTTATAAGAGTATACCTTAAGATTATCAGTATCACAACCGTGACCAAGTAATCCTTCCTAATCGAAAACGCAGTTCAGAATTCCAGCCAACATTTCATGAGATAGGTCACGCACTGTAGATACGGGAATTATATGCTGCCTCTACAACCATTCTTCTGTTGAGAGACTGCTGTTGAATAGTTGGGGGGGGGGGGGGGCAGAATGTTGATTGGCGGTTGCTGTTGGACGCAAAATGGTCCCCGAGCAAGTTCAACCTAAGAACAGCAGTCGGTGCTGAGATTTCTGAGAACCTGTGAAATTCCCCTTGTTTTGACATAATTATATACTCGAAAAACCGAGCGGTCAACCGCGTTTTGAAGTGAATTCTTTCCTCAGGCGGTAATCTCTGATAGCTGTCACTCTATATCGATCTGATATGCCCGTCCGTTGTGAAGGCCAGCGTATGCGGCTTTCAGGGCATCAGCCAGAGAATCTCGTGATCTTGTGCTCATAGCTAACAATTATTACTAAGCCGTCGGCGCCCTCGAAGCATTTATGGCCTCGGCAATTTATCGCGCAACCTACCCCCCATACTTTGAGAGAGAGGGTGGAGAGAGAGAGAGAGAGAGAGATTAAGGGGGGGGGAAATTCTGTGGAAAATACCGGCGGCTCTCAGTGCATTTATTCTGGCGACGATTCTTCGGGAAATCACCGAGCCGCCCCTATTTTTGTCCATGTTTTTAATCCACTTTTTTTACTTCCTTCACCTGCAAAATTGCCACGTTCTTTTCGGACAACATTACCGACAGAGATTAAATGCAGCAGCGTCCGTTTCTGGCCTACTGGGTACTATCAACCAGAGATGCCCCATCCGTGGGCCTCGGTCCAACCGGATCCAGTGGGTGTGCTGTATCTCAGCGGAGATTCGCATAAGTGACCTTATCAAGGGGTGAAATCGCTCGTCTTGCAGCTTCTGGTGGTCTCTTGACACTTCCCGCAGCATTTGCCGTTGGGGGATATTTAAAGCACACGTGGGAAACGGCTAGATCGCAGTTGGTAGCCATGCCCCGTATTACAGGTGGCTGGGGGGTTGTTAACTCGAGCTTTTTTGTGGGGCTTCATAATCATATCTGATCCATATGGCTTCCGTTTTACGTTTGAGGTTAGGATTAGGGTACCGGTTAATGGTGTCCGATTTTCGGGTTAGGGTTTGAGTTTACGATTAGGTTTGAGTATTATGGTTTGGTTTTACAGTTAGGGCTATGTCTAAGGGCTGCGATTACGTTTACGATTTCGTTTAGGGTTAGGATTAGGGTTAAGGTTGCCGTCCGCTTCCCCATTCCTGGCTACCAACTGCGATCTAGCCTGAGAAACCGGCCGACGGCTGCAAACGCGAATGCACGAGCATGAGTTGGCCGTTGGGCTAGACCCATAATCGGAGGTAGCAACCCATGCTGCGCAAATGTGACCCATCTTCAACTTTGAGACCGTTGAGATTGTGGGCCGGGACGATGATCAGACGGCAAGGCAGGTTCAAGAAGCCTGGATGTCCACCGACTGCTCCGGCAACCGCCACATCAATTTGCCTCTCCCTATCTGCACATTTACCTGACTTTATAAATTTATTTCAGACTCCGCGGAAGACTGACTGTTACGCCTTGCTGGTGACCAACTCTGCCCGTATTTACGTTCACGTACAGTGTTTTTTGACGCATTTATGGTTTTGTATTCTCAAGAACTGTTCCTTGTTGTTTTATTTTTTACCAAGACAATCTGGTTGAAGACGATTAAAGCCACTTACTTCTACCTTTTTTCTTTCTGCTGTTGTTGCAGCTGTATTTTGTGAGTTAAACAAGTGCTAAAGCACTGTGCATGCCAGCTTGTAAATACTGGCTGTATGCATGGGAGATGTTCTACTACCATTTTCCCAGTGAATTTCGCCGACTTCGTCTCAAGTTGGACAGTCCGCACTCGCCTCGATAACATCGTTAGAATATCTGATTTTGGTAAGGATCGGGTGAAGGCCCTCAAACATCTGTGGAATACAAAGCATACCTACTATACTTATTTAAGTGGGTTTTAGGCAGACACATTTATTTCGGTTCGGTGTTTCGTCGTACAAGGTTAGGTCGTCTGTCGTAGACGATCTAGTACATGATCTACAATAAACTCAACTCAGAGAGTTGAAAAGCGATCGTTGTATATACTTTATTTTGTTTTTTCAATTGTCCTGTTTAATTTCGGTTGCTATATGTCAATGTATCAAAACTTTTCCACCCGAAAAACGAATTTACCAACTATCTATACTTATTTTGCCAATCCTCTATGCCTATATAGGGCCCGCCAGTAAAACCCGTATCGCCACCTTTCTCGTAAGACAGGCGCCCTTGGCTGATCATGTGTCGGAGGTCCTTCACCTGATCGCTGCCCTGATTTTCATCTAGGAAAGACGATTGACGTGATTTGGGTATGTTCTTCGTCACCCATCTGATGAGCTCATCGTTGTTGTCCTCGATCCTGTGCTGTTGGCCACCTGGAGACCCTGAGGAGGAGGTCAACTCGAGGCCTGGATCAAAAGAGTTCGTCAAGACACGGCAGTGGCCTTTGGACCTCCTGTGTGCGGTCTCCGTCTCTGGATGAGAGGATGGGTACTTACTTGTACTTGATACGGCTGCGATCATGCCTGATCTAGCCGACCTCGATGATGTCCCGAACTGTACCTATCCACGCGTGACGATCCGCGGCAGCAGATCTGGACAGCTCAACCCATTCCCTTAGCCAACGACGGAGACTGAATACCGAAGGTCCAAGAACCACTTCCATGTCTTGACGAACTGTGTCGGGCCAGGTTTTGAACTGACCCTCTCTTCGACGCTTCCAATGGGGTAACGGTGCCGGATCGAGGGCAGTAACACTGAGCTCCTGAGGTGGACGACGAAGAACATGCCCGAACCACCTCCGTCGTCATTCTTGGATGGCCTGAGTTATCCTTGCGATGTCGCAGCGAGCGCGAACTGTCTCATTTGAGACGAAGTCGGTGACCTTCACTTGAAGGATGGTCCTCAAGCAGTGGTGGTCAAATACCTCCCATTTTCGCTCGTCCTCCACGCGCAAAGCCCAGCATTCACAACCGTAAACAAGGTCAGACCGGACAGATGCACGGTACACGTGAATCTTAGTGGCGATGGAGAGGTCATGTCGGGTCCATAGGCATTTTCGAAGGCTTGAGAAAACCCAGCGGGCAGCATCGATTCGGGAGTTAATGTCGTCCTTACTCTGTCTATTGGGCAGCAGCCTCGCCCTGAGGTATTTAAACTGTCTACTTCAAGTTTACAGCCATCAATCCTGGGGGTGTCTTCTGGTCAGGAATGCAGCTTGAAAACGCCTTAGTCTTCTCAGCGTTTATGGATAAACCGACCGGTTTAGAGGATGGGTAGAGTTTTCCAGATCCGCCGCTGCAGATCGTCTCACATGGAGAGCTGCAATTTGCGATATCGATGTCGGTTAGATCGGCTATGATCACATTTAGGAATGTATGTCGGTCTTTAAGTGAAGCCGCAGCAATATTAAGACGATATTCACCCGGTACAGCGGATTCGGGTAAGAGACGTTTGCGGGCGATACGAGTTAGTTAAGGGGCGTGATTGGCCGTTGGGGGCGTATCAGCCATTTGGAGGCATTTGTTTGCGGTCCCCGATTGGTGAGAACTGCAGGATGATACTGGCTTATACCAACTGTGTGGAGGAGTGCGCTTAAAGCTAAGGCCGAAGTACATCTGCTGCAGTTAGGCCATCGCGTAATATTTGCAAGCTGTCAACAGGCGGTAGTATGCAATTTTTTCATGGTTCAATCTACTAACAGCACAGTCTAAGCACGTGGTTCGCTGATCCTCCGCTGCTGCCGCTTGGCTCATCACCGGGTCCCGTCAACGTTTTCCATATGCAGCTTTCTGGCAGATGCTCCATTTCTATAAATCTCGGTAGGACTAAATTATATGGCCCCCCTAAATAGGACATGAGAACAGAAACCGCCTGCAATACGGGTGGCTTGGAGCCAGCTTCCAGTGTAATTAGGTTAAAGTTAAAGGCTAGGTTTAAGGCTTGACCTAGGGTTAGGGTAAAATTAGGGTATCGGTTTAGCCTCTTTATATTGTTATTATTGAGATCAAGACGCAGGAGTATTTTGCCCTTTCCGGCCTTATGCGCAGGTCCAACTTTATTCCCTGGGCGGGGCACTTATTCTCATGTCCTGTTTAGGGGCCACATAAGTCAGCCCCACCGAAATGTCGTCTAGTCTCACGGGAGATTGGTGTGCCAACATGAAGTCCATCTTTCGGGAGAAGGCCTTCAGGCTCAGTCCGAAGGATGTGGTGAATACTGAGCCGAAGTCTACCAGCCTAACCGGAATATGAGCGTGAGATTCACAAGCTACCAGTGAGCAATTAGCAGTAGACAAATGTTACATGAATTACCCTTCTGATGTCACAGGTACTCCTCAGGGTTAAAGTCCATCGGGCAATTTTGCCTGCACATTTAGCTGTGCTAGGCAGAAAGTGTGCCTTGGATGACCACTGGCCGTCATCATAATATTGCCTTTGGTGTGCACGACTGACTGACAGGGGTCGCCTACTTCGAAACACCCGGCGACAATACTGTCTGACAAGTCCCGCCGTTCCGCCCGTGTTCGAATGTCGTGTATTTTGAACACGATTGTGGCCAGCTCTTGCGTGCCGCTGTCAAGCGGGAACATGCAAACTGTCTCTCGAGGCCGTCAAACGTCCTGCAGACGCTGGTATGGGCTGACACGTCGATTAACGAATCTAGTTGGTGGTTTTGGGAGTGAATTTGTTAATCGTGGTGGCCAACCTCTCAGCTTGAGACAGTGATAATGAGTGGCGTTCCCATCCTGACCACCAAATCAGACGAACAAGGGGGCGTTGCCTTGGGAAGTTCATTGCGGACAATTTTTGGAACGTATTGTTCACCTCAACGAGTGCCGGGATTCAGTGTAGACTAGATACACGATTGCTGCGGCTGGTGGGGCAGGGTTCAAGCTTTCCACTTTTGGTTTCCGTCAGTATGATTGCCTATGGCAGATGAATCTAGGGCAAAGAGCTGTAGCAGCCGAGCGCCGTAATGGGCGAGGGGGTCAGCTTGCCGAAAAGTCTGATCGACTGTCCGAGTGGGCATTTAGGTCGTGCCATTTACCATTCTCCATCATTCGCGCACCGTCTGAAACGAAGTCGGATCGCAATTGGCTGTTACGATAGCAGCGTGTTACTGCCTATGAGGCAGGCCCTGGCGAATCCTATTACTAACGGGAGCAATTTACTGAAGCATAAATCCTTAAGTAAAGTGTTCAGGAAGACGACAACTGCGACGCAAGTACTGTGTTCCAACAGCAACCACCCGATCGGCCGCAAACGCGGTTGCATAAGGACGCTAGATCGGCGTGTTAGAACTGCAGTGCGCCAGAATACAAGTTCGCCGAATTCAAATACCTTCGATGGCCGCTGAGGGCGAATGGTTGAGGAAAGTGAAGTGCTCACCAGATCAAGGGAATTGTGTTGCTGGTGTTTCGGAGAGTTTGGCCGGCTCTCCATTATCAAAGCGCTTAGCGCAAAAATCGACCAGAATTTTGAATAGACGGCCGAATTGGTTGGCCTTTAGCTAGTCGATTTTTTCTTCTTTCGCTCTCTCGGCCTTCTGGTGGTTGTTTGTGAATGTTGGTGGCCTCCTGTGTTGAGTTCGTCACCTCAATTGGTGTTAGTTACGTTGGTGTCCCTCTTTTGTGTGAATTAGCCGACGGCCCGTATCTACTCGGTATTCTTGAGCTCCGTGTGACCGTCTTGTCCTGGACATGGTGTGCGCAGTGACGTAGGACTTTATAGACTGCAGGAAGGTCAAGATGCCTGTTGATAGAGTTGGCTTCTGAGTACCAAGCTTCAAGTGTGAGACTCTCTGTCCTTGAGGTGTACCGACCTAAGACGGTTGCTCCTTGAAAGTCAAAACTGTGGCCAGTTTCTCCGGTGTGAATCACAAGCTGTGAGTTTGGGTCTAGTCTCCGAGTTGCCAGTTTGTGCTCATGTAGGCGAGTCTGCAATTTCCGTCCGGTTTCCCTAACGAGATTGCAATATCCACCGTTGCAACGTATTTTATAGACAACTGCTGAGGTTTCAGTGGGTGGCAGTATGTCTTTGGGTTGCGTCAAACGGCGACGAATTGTTGCCTGGGGTCGATAAGTAATGCCTACCCTGGCGGGTTGTAGCAGTCTTGAAACTGCCTTTGGTGTGAGGAATAGCCCTCCAGACTTCGGGTTGTTCTTCACCTGGTGGTCTTATCTTCACCCGACGCTTTCTTTGCTTGGTAGAGTTTCTTAGGTATCCATTGGCCCAAAAGAGGTCATGAAGTTATTGTCGTTCAACTCTTTTGTCGTCTGGCGTGCTGCAGTGTGTTTCAACTTTTTGGAAAAGAGTATGGACACAACTGCGTTTGTGGAGAGGGGGTGATTGCTGTCGAAGTGTAGTATTTGTCTTGTGTTGGTGGCTTTTCTGGAAACGGTAGTTTGCAATTGCCCAGTCGCACACCGACGCATAAAACCACCGAGGAAGGGAAGTTGGTTGTTTGTTTCAGCTTTCATCGTGAATTGGATATTCGGGTCAACCGAGTTCGGTCATCCTTTAAGGTGCTCCACGTCAGATGAATTGACAATGGCCAAAGTGTCATCGACGTAACGAGCCCAGAACTTTGATTAATACTTGGTGAACACCAAGTGTTTTGACCGTTGAAGTACCACTTAAACAATCAGCCCTGATATGGGGGAACCCATGGGTGTGTCTTTACTTTGTTCATACATTTGTCCACCAAAGGTGAAATATGTTTTTAAACAATACCGTAAGAGCTCTATCGGATGTTCAGTCTTCAGGGGGTTGTCTCTCTCGTCGTAGCGGTCAGCCAGGAGTTGTCTTACAACGTCAATCGCTGGTTGTTGCGGAATGGAGGTGAAGCGTTAAACGACGTCAAATTATACCATGGATTCATCTGGCTCTAGTTTCAGATGTTTTAAACGTTCAAGGAACTGATTAGTAGAAGCCATTGTGGCTAGCGAACCTTTCGCCGGGAACTTAAGACGGACAAGCATCTATTTTGCCAAACCGTATGCAGGAGTGCCACGTAAGAAGACGATGGACCTAAACGGTGTTTTCGCTTTGTGTACCTTCAGCAGACCGTAAAACTGGGCCGCGGCGGAGTCAGACGGTTTCGTAAGAAACCAATATTTAGCTGTGATTGCCCCATTTGCAGAGTATAGTTCTTACATGCAGTCGGAAAAAATCTGTTCGAAAGCCGACACCCTGAGGTAACTGGATCATTATAGAATTATACTGTATGATGATTAGTTTTACAACCCTACTTAATTAATCTTTCCGAAACGAGAACGCATTTCGAAATTTTGGTTAACGTTTCATGATTTAGCCCACCTACTGTATAATTGCTCTGGTCACTCCTCCTCCTCCGTGTCGCACTAAAGTCTCCATTGCCAAGGTTGAATTCACTGGCGGCTTATAGGTGACACATTTTTGAGTCAATTGTTGGCCAAGGCAGCGATGAAGGAAATGTAGTTTTGCTTGTGTTGACGCAGTCCATAGGGCGAATTTCTCCCAACAGCGTGCCGCACGGAGCACTGAGGGCTCGAAAATCCAGCTCAGGCTAGCGAATGTAAGAGATCTGGGTTGATAATCTGAGAAAAATCGAGCGATCATCGGATCAAGGGAATTTTATTGCTGACGTTTTGAGGAGCTTGGTCGGCAGTCCATTATCAAAGAGATTACTGCAAAAATTGACCCGCATCTCTTACGTTTGCTAACCTGAAAGGTTATTTGCGTAACTTTGCTAACATTTGCATTTGCAAACGAGAAAAGAGTTCAGGCCGCCCTAGCCACATATTACAGCGAGCATCCACATATGTCAAGAACGTCTGGCATGACGTCAATCGCTTTTGCTCATTGCTTAGACTTGAGGCTGGGGCTAGACCGGCGTTAACCATTAGGTGTCAAGGCATGAGATTGAGAGGCCCTTCGCCATGCCAGGGAACGTGTCGGGTCGCTTGCTGTGTTCGATGAAGTTACTGACAAAACTGCATCGATGAAACTGAGAGACTACTCCGGACAAGGATGGTCGAACATGTGGCAATGGTAAGGATTTGTGTCAGTTTTCATATCACGACTCATTGGACAGAACCGGTAACACCGAAGCCGAGATTCCCGAGAGGAATGACAACCGCGTGAGCTGCGATTTGTTTGGGTTTTGGTTCTCCGGTTAATAGTCTAGTAGCATTTTCTTTGACCTTCCCCTCCGTATTTAACGCCATAGCCTTGTCTGGGCTGAATATTTGGCTAAACGGGGAGGGCGATGGAGAACATTGTTTCAAGTGACAGTATAAGCAATTAAATTGGGAAACAACAACCACGCCACCAATCAATACTGGTGACGATAGTGCAGCAGATTTTGACTCGGATGCAAGCGAGCAACCAATCGTCGCACCAATTACGACCATCCGCGGTTAATGCTGCAGTTGTTAGTTATGATAGGCATGCAGTTGACTGGCAACTGCATCTTACGTATGCTGCGAACGTCTCTTCTTAAGGGCTTCATGTGACTCCACTTCTCGTAAGTTGTTTTGGCGCGATGCGGTCCAATCTGACCACGACTGTGAACTAGTTGCCCTTCGGAATACGAACTGTTTCCACCTGGAAGAGTACAGATTAGATGGCTGAAAATTAATGAAGTTATGGATTTACTCTCGGGTACATGTTGGTATACGGAATTTATATGGTGTAGTCGCAAAGGCGCCATGCCTGCTAAGAATTCGCACTCGTTTCAGATGCGCCTGCGTAGTGTGACTGTGGCCTGGTCTACAACATCGCAGTCGTTGACGGTAGCAATTTAAACGCCGATGTTTGCGACTGACTTGATGCAGCCCCCGCACTCATCGTACTTTGTTCGATAATGACTTGGTGGGCCAGCCTCGGAGTAATTAATGCCCGCGATTTCGGCCCCGACGTTTGGTGAATGGAGTGATAACTACTTGACCACTTGACCCACCGGAAGCAGCGTTCAGTCGCGTGCTTGTCGACTGAGTAATTACTTCGTCCATTCGACATTCGATGAGGAGCGTTATGTTTGCTGATGGAATGAAAGCTGGAGAGACATAACTCAAGCACCTGGTGAGGACATCGGCCTCGACGAACTAAAAGGCTTGGTCGGTCCCGTCGACTGATTGACCTGAGAGCTGGCATTCGTCCCCTTCACTGCCACCGCCTGCTCGACATCTGGAATAATTTTGTTGTTTCCCTAACAGCAATTTTTCCTGAACTTATGAACCGGACGCAAGAGCTCAACGTAAGGCCCCGGGAAAACCAGTGAATCCAACGGTTGCAAGACCGTATCATCAGTTTAGTGGTCGATAAATCCAATGACGTGCCATTCACCTGCTCGCAAATCGTTCCTTCGAGCGTAAAAAAGGTTTGGTGTTAGAGGACCTCAGCCACATCCGGGGCGATTCATGGTGCTTGCTCTCTAGGACTAATTCGACGGTCTCAACTGCCAGAATCTTGAGAGTAGCAGTAAGCAGACTCGAGACATAAAAAGTATCATGCTCTAGCTTGACAGGAGATTTATCCGCCGGGAAGGAGGCACTATTGCTGGAACAAGTGCTTTGTTAGCCTGACGTTTCGTATCCTCACTCAAATCCATCACCAGAGGCAGAGTAAGATAAGGGCATTGGGTTGCCCGTGCAACTTCGTCAACCAGCGCCTGCGTTAGCGAGGCGAGAGACAAAATCCGACCGACCCCAAATTTTATCGACCTGTCCCATGCGTAAAAAATGGTTCGGAAGCCGTCAGCTGCCTCCTTACGCTCCTTGGAATTAGAGTTGCACACACACACCGGAAGCAACCATAAGGCGCCAGATCATGAGGCCGGAAGACCCATTGCCACAGCAGGAAACATCTGGAGTCCTTTACTGGGTTTGGTGTAGTTTTGGGAAAGGCAACTGTGTCGAGAAACCGGAAAGCTACTTTGGACACGGTTGGTCAAGTACGCTGGCAGCATTGGGGAGGAACGACGCCAACTCCCGAGTCGCGACGCACTCGACGGGACCCAACCACACATTTAAGTTTAACGAAACAGAAATTGAGGAGGTTCAAGTCGGCGAACGTACGTTTTCGATTATTCTTCATTAGGCCAGTACATTTATATAGGTTTAGGTAGAGCAGCGGAATCTGAGAAGTAAAACAACTTATGACCAGCAGTCATGACGTGGGGGTAAATGCGTTCAGACTTGTGGGGCAGGGGGATAATTATAGTCTTATTTCTGTCAGTGGTACGGGAAGAGTGAGGGGGGGGGGAATGGGAAGGGATAGGGTAGTCTAACTGAGTTGTTTCGTCGCTCTGGCGCGACGTGCAATGGTGCAGGTCTGAATTTTCATGACACGCACACACACTGCCGTTAGAATAAGACTAATTTTCTCTAGCACCCCGCCTCTTTACCTTGAAGGCAAGGATAAGCTGTCGTTTCAGACTTTCTCAACGGGCATCTACGCATTCACTTGCTCCTGTGGAGCAGGTTACGTTGATTCCGTTAATATTCACTGTCAAGTATTTCCGGTGTTCGCAATTTAGTACTTGTGAATCGTCTTCTAAAACGACCTGGCACGAATTCGAGCACGAACAACTCGGTTGCTGCGCTACCTGGAGGCAGCCTACGTACGGTGAGAGAAACCCGACCTATGTAAACAGTTAGACCAAGTGGTCAACCTCAGCTTGCCCTGGTAGATCTGAGCCCTTTTGATTCACGAAGTCCCTCGGCGTGTTAACTTCCCCATTTTCTTTCCTATGTTGCGTTTTGAAGTTACCATTTTATTGATTAGTCTACGTGCTGTATACCATGACCTTGCTGTTTTACATCGATTTTCTCTGTGGAAATTCAAGCCTCTGTATCTTTCTGTATCTTGTGTTATGCAGCGACAGGCTGCAGTTGATAAGCCGTTGCGAAATCTACTGGTACTAATAAATTCTGCTATCTATGCCTGCTTTAAATTCAATCTGGGGAAATATTGCTTCAAAATTCTTTCTTGGACTAGAGTGTGCTGCTCTACAACGCGAAGCTTTATGTCCAATACGGGAACATTTGTAGCACCTTCTACTGCCTTACGGGGTTGAACGTGTAACCTGAACAGCGCTGATCGAACCTCAGATCGCCCACAGTAGCGGTTGGGTACAGTTGGCAGACGACAACTACTGTGCCAAGGGGTTGATAGAAACGAAAATACGGGTTCAAGGAAGCAGTCGTGAATGAGGCGACGCGATCGCTGAAACAATCGAATTAATAATTGGAGGCAGGTAGGGTAGTGAGCGGCACTGCTTTTGCGGCATTTATAGGATGCAATTGCTGTGCCACTGAATGCCTTTTAAAATTGGCAGGTATTTCATCCATTGCAGATAATTTCACGTGTTACGATATTCGTCTGACTGGCCAAGTGTTGCTGTGGGAAGTTGCTAGGTCCGTGCATATCTATCAAAAGTAGCGGCTCCCACCTTCATCGTAGGTGGCCGCACAATTTCTGAAGAAACTGAAAGGGGCAAACCTCCTTCCATGGTCAAGGTATCTTTTGATTTCATGTCCCCCTTTACACCTTTTCCCCAGGATCTGTTGGTCGAGACCATTGAGCTGCATCTACAAAGCAAATTCGACGAAACGGAGAATTGCCCAAGTCCTTCAGCTCCTGAACTTCTGTCTCAAGACGTACTTTACGTTTGACGAAACGAGCTACGAGCAGATGAAAGACATGCCAATGAGTTTGTTGATTCCAGGGCTCATAGCCGAGGCGGTCGTACAACGGTTGGAGTCGCTGGTTTTCCGACACCACAGACCGAAATTCTGGGTTCGGTACGTAGATGATATCTTTTACGTCATCGATAGGGATCAGGTGCTGGAATCCAACGAACACCTCGAAGCCGTCCTCCCCGACATACAATTCACAATGGAGGAAGAGGAAAAGAACCAGCTGGCCTTTCTGTATGCCCTCGTCTGCCGAAAAAATTTTGGTGGCTTATAAGCCAAAGTGTTCAGAAAAGCGACAAATACGACGCCGGTACCGAACTTCAGCATCAACCACCCAGTCAGTCACAAACGCAGTTGCGTATGAACGTTATGCCAGCGTGTGGAGACACACTGCAATAAATTAGAAGACAAGGTTGCTGGGGTGCTTAGATCGAATGGCTGTCCGCCCAACTTTGTCAGTCAGTGTTTGCGCAAACGGGGCGAAAGTCCAAATCGTGCGGACCTCAAATTTTGGCGAGCTCCCCCCTACGTGAAGTATGTTTTGGAGGCCGTCAGCCGTCTTTTTACACCTCCTGGAATTGGAGTCGGAATCGAAGGCAACAATAAGGTACCAGATCATAAGGCCGAGGGACCAACCGCCACGGAAAGAAGCATGTGAAGTCATTTACCGCGTCTGGTGCAGTTTTGGGCAAAACAAATATGTCGGAGAAACCGGAAGACTACTCTGGATACGGATGGCAGCAGTGGGGAGGAACGACGTCAGTTCCCAAGTTACAGCTCATTCGAGGGGACATATCCACACATTCAAGTCTGATAAAGCTAAAATTCCGACTGGAGTCGACAACCACGTGAGCCGAGAACTGCCTGAGTCATGGTTTTCCGGTCAGCAGTCAATCGATAGTTCGACCCTCGATTTCGACTATGTCCACCGTGTGCTCCACAGCAGGGTGAGAGCAGGGACGGTGACTTAATGCGAAAATTTAGTTTATAGTGACAGTAGACTTGCACAGCCTCTACCGCATTCTTCCCTCCTCCCCCACCTGGACACGGTGCCACGACAGAGTCAAGAAGCCCAGAGGCGGGGGGAGGGCGCGGGTGGATGTCATGGTCGAGCCGGAACCTTGGCGTTCCACTCCACACCCTCTGATGCACACAGCAAATAATCAAATCAAAAACTTCAGTCAATCAGCAAGCGCGAGGATCTTTCAGTCATCACACCAACACCCCGTGATGAAATCGCAACGATCAACGTCTCGAATGTCGGCTATTGAGCCGTCATCACACAAAATGCGATAATCCCTGATGAAGGGAGGACCTGTGCCATTTTATAGGTATGCGGTATTATAGCGACTGCTTATTATAAATATTGCAGCCCCTTGTGCATGAACTAACCACATCTCCTATTTTCTCTGATGATGATTTCGAGCAGAAATCCGAAACGACAGCGGATAAACCTCTTATTCCGGCGATCGTGTCTCCTTCTTAATGAATGCTTCCTCGGACTCGTCCCTTCGTTTCTATCTAGGTGTCCGCTGTTCTTGAGCCATTTGGCTCGTCGATACGGGCAGAAGAAACACTGATCTAACGCGCGCTGTCCGCGTGGCTAAATACGTTGACTTGGCAAAGCCTTAACACAGAAGATGGAGCGGGGAGGACATTGCAATTGTTAATTCACTGGGGGGCGAAGGACCATGACTCAAACAGCTCGTCACTTCCTGCGACAATTTCGGACCGTCAAGCTTGAACGCGTGTCCGCGTCGTCTAGAATGAGCATTCAATGGTTGCCTTCTTCCTCTTCCATCGGAAGTTCTATGTTCGGGAAGGCGGACTTATGGGGTTGTTGAAAGAAAGCACCCGATCCCATTCTTTGACGACGAACCCAGCCTAGAATTTAGGTCTGTGATTTTGGAAAACCCGCGACTCCAGGTGTTGCAGGACCGTCTCGACTCACGAGATTGGTGAGCCAACTGGCGAGCCTTTCACCCGCTCTGAACGTCGAGTACGTCTTCAGGCAAAACTTCGGGAGGTGGAGGATTTGATCAAGTTCAAGGTAATTCTCCGTTTTATCACATTTTTCTTGCAGAAGCGGTTTGATAATCTTGACCAACAGATACTATGATAAGGAAGTGACATTAAAAGACACCTTTAAGTTTATCCAAGATCTGTGCTGAGGAGCTGTCTGCAATATCTTGATTGGCTGTCACAAATTTAAAACAGAAAACAACCACTTTAGCAGTCCGCAAGTTGATCTATCTGTGAGTGAAACGTTGGATCGAAGAGGAGCGCCCTCTTTGTGCACTTGGAAAAGGCTGTGGGATCGGGTCAAGGTCATCCTCTGAGCTCTCGCATGCGCCGGTCGAGCGGCCATATTGTTCCTGGGTTCCTCATTGCCAACAACTTTGTATTTAATTCGCCTTCCAGTGTTTTTGTGGGGTTGGTTGCAGCGGGAGCAAAAAACTTGGTCGACTTTTAGATTTTTGAAGGTAGTTTGTTCTGCGCAACGCAAGCGTCGAGCGCCCTTTATCTGCAGGCACGAAACCGATGTCGTCGTCTGGCCTAAGTTCTCTTACTAGATTACTTTCGACCTTTGAATACACTTAACGCGGCCTATTAACCACGAAGGGAGACGACTCACGGTGTCGGATAAGCCTCCTAGTTTCCTCTGTCGCTTCCATCTGACTGAGGAATGATTCTACAGCTGCAATCGTGTAGCAGAATTTTTTTTCGGGATAAATTTGAACAAGGCGAGGGCGACGAAACATGCAGAATCTATGGACCTCGTAAAATTTCGTGACCTCTTGTTCAGCTGCGTACGGTTCTTGCGTATTAGTAAGAAAATAAACTGTTCGATTAGAGGGCGGTCTTGAGAGATAAAAGGAAATAGGTAAATAAATAAAACGTGGACTTTTGTCTGACGCGCAGCCCGCGTTTTATTTATTTGTCCTTTACGTTTCATCCCTCAAGGTCGCCCTCAAACTGAGCAGTTTATCTTATCCTTCTAACACACAATGACTGTACGCTGTTGAATAAGAAGTCACAAAATTGTATGACATCAATATATTCTGCATGTCTCGTCGCCCTTGCAACCATATTGGCAGGCTTGGCATGAGTTGTGTTGAATGAGGCTCCATACCTTAGCATTAGCATTTTACCTTTTGTCTACTCGTTTGACGCGTGAGCGACGGGCATTTAGTGGGCTGCGGCCTGACAGGGCGCTGGTAGGTCGGTCTTACCTCTAAGCGGGTTAACATCTGATTGTCGACCTCTAATTTTCTCTCTCGCCAGTCTGTTTTCGTCTCAACCGAGTCGAGCCGACGGCTACTTTCCAGACAGAGCATAGCGACATGCGATCGGATATCTTTCCGCTTTATGGCTAAGGCATGCTCATGTACGCGCGTTCTCATACGTTTGTTCGTCATGTCGCAGTAGTTGGCCAGACAGTCTAGACATTTCACGCGGTCAGTGACGCCTGACGTGTCCGCAGATGGGCTGCATGAGCAAGTGGCGGACGGTGGCCTCCGGCCGGTGTCCAAGGTCTAAAATGCGTGGTCTTAGTATGCACTCAGTGGCTTCAGAGACATCCGACACCTAGGACGAGACATGAGAGATTTCAGTCTCTTGTTTTTGCTCACGGTTGGTCCTTATGCGTCTTGGGTACAAGAATTTGTTTAGGAAAATATGTGTATGTCCATTGGAGTGTCATGCCCCGCTAAGAACTGTTGAGGGTAATAACCTCATTGAAAATGGTGCGAAAGCTGGACATCTGTCAGGGTTTTTAGACCTGTTTTCACTAGGGAATCTTCATTTGATCTTCCAATGAGTGTCCTCGAAGAGGCCAAAACAATCCAGACCGTTCAGTTCATCAAAGCAATTTCTCTAAAGGGGCTGCTGCAACTAAGGGCATCAAAATCACCTGGTACCGGTGGGATTCCAGCGAAGATTTTGAAGGAACTAACCGGTGAGTTGGCAAGACCACCCTGCTTTTCCATGCATCCCTTGAGACGGATGCCATCTAGCTGATTGGAAATCTGAGCAGATTACACCGATGCATAAGGGCGGAAATCGTGTGTCCTTAAATAATTACAAACCAGCCAGTCTCACCTCCAAATTAAGGAAACGATAACAAGTCGACAATTAACGCAGTTTCTAGAACGAACCCATCTGCTTCCTGAGTTCCAGCATGGATTACATGGTGGCAGGTTCTATGTTACAAACTTGCTCTACTGTTTAGAACACTGGACTTGGGCAGTTATTAGGTCGAATACAGTGCATACTGCCTAAACTGACTTTAAGGAGGTTTTGGATATTGTGCCTTACCATCGCCTTCTGTACACACTCAGCCGTATAGGAGTAAGTGGTAGGCTTCGAATGTGGATTCCAAGCTTCCTACTCGGCCGCTTTCAAACTGTCCATATCGGCCGAGGCTGCCGTTAAGAGTGGTTTTCTCAAAGACTCCGTTCTTGGCCCTATCATGTTCATTATACACGTAAACGACTGTGTAAAAGTACTGGACTGCAATGTCGCAATGTTTGCCGATGATATCAAGACCTGGAATATCATCCGAAATGCAGTTAACGAAGATCGATTTTAGGCAAACCCAGATAAATGATCAAATGATTGGCGTTTGACGTTTAAGGTGGACAGGTGTCACTTTCTACATATGGGGAACCAGATCTCTGAATTACATGGTTAACCGCTTGAGTGGCACCCCATTTCAAGAAACGGATGCTCAGAAGGACTTGGATGTTTTGACCACTTTACATGAATCTTCACCGCACTGCGCACAGGTGGCCAGATTCGAGAAGTCAGTCCTGTACATCGCCAAAAGTGCGCCCTCTTCCTTCAATGAAGACTACTTCACTGCGGTCTTTCGAATTTTTGTGCGGCGGCGTCTGGAGTTTTCTATCAAAGTATGCAGACCCAGGACCGCTAAAGACCCCAGCATCCTCTAAAAGTTCAACGGGTTGCGACCAAACTTGTCACTGGCCAGGTTTGCATGCCCTACAAAACGCGATTAGCTAATCTGGACCTCATCCCTTCGAGTTATAGGCAGCTATGGGACCACCTCATACGTGCATTAAGCACGGTCAGGACTGCTGTCTCATACCTTGAGTCTTCTTTGAATTAACAACGACAAGTAACCTGCGAGGTCGTCCACTCAAATTACTTGTGACTAGTGCAAGCTGGCTGAAACTTGGAACGTTTTGCCTGAGGATACTGGTAAAAAGAATTTGGAACAGCATTGCAGTACGCAGCAGAATGCCATCCAACCGCTGCTGTCTTGATGTCTTATGCTAATAACTGATATCACTATAATGACGCTAGTGTTAATATTTAAGTAGTGTTTGTTTATAAAAATTTTTGACGCATGAATACCAGTGCTCATCCCCCTACGGCATTCACTACGACGCTTTTCCTGTAATATATGTGTACCTCAAGTAACTGCTGCATTAAGCACCTGCGTGCGTGCATATGTCCCCCTTTTAATTCTGCTAACGCACGAAATACTTCAGCTATCTGTCCAGGTTTTGATAGTTCTTTTGTATTGTTTGATACCAACCTTTTCTAAATTGCAGACCTCCTTCCGCTGTATGTAACAAGTGGGGAATTCGGCGTTGCACACTCGGATTTTCCTCAAATTAGCTTAAATAAACTGAAAATAAATTGAACGAAGGTTCCCGTAGCTTCTCGGCCTTTGTGCTGCCGTATGTGTTGACAATGCGAAAAAAGTGTCCTGACGTAACTGCATCTTTGCGACAAGGATAGTTGCTGTTGTAGTGGCCGATTTTCTCGGTGATTGTCGTTTTTTCAGAAGGCACTCGTCTGGAGGATTTCGTTTTCCTGCCTCGGCATCTAAACATCTAGGAAAGGGAGCCCTTCTTTCTTTTTTCCTCCATTAAGTTTAATTTGGTCACAAATTGGGTCAAATTCTTTCCTAAAGATTGCTGTCCTGTCTTGAGGCGGGCTGAAAAAGGTGTTGTCCACGTAGCACATCCATAATTGTGACTGGGACGACTGAAAGATCCGAGTTCCTAGTTCCTTCAAGGCCGCCTCAGCCATGCAGTTGGATACGGGAGATCCTATCGTGGTTCTCTGGATCTACTCGTTAATATGGCTGTTAAACCTGAAGTTCGTACTTAAGCAGCATAATTCCGGTGAAAAGGTTTTCCGCTTTTATCGCACCTATTCTCTAGTAAACCACTGACGCCTCCTCTGACCACTTTTTGGGTAGGGAGGCAAACACAGAGACGACATCAAAGGATTTCACTTATTCGTTGGGGATACTGTGATACCTTTCAATTCTTCAGGGAAGAGCTTTGGGAATATGGCTGTGTGTTCTGAGCGCTCCATCGGTTTAATCAAATATTTTGCAAACCACTCAATTAGTCTATAGGTAAGTTTGTCCTTCAACGTCACGATTGGCCATAGTGGAACGCTTGTCTTCTGGATTTTGATAAGCGAAGGCTCTATTAAGAAAGAGTCATTCCAGCCTTACTATTGTCCTGAGAGGCTGAGCTATCTCTAAAGTTGGCAGTCTTGGTTTACCACGATAATTGAAAGCGCAACAGATTGTTTATAGCAAGACATTAAGAGGCTCTCGAAAGTCATCAAGACACCCTGGAAAGTTATTAAGAGTCCAAATGACCAGAAAGCTCTTCGACACAATCTGCATCGACTGCCAGCATGATCCGAGAAATGGCTTCTAGAATCCAATGTGCAAAATTGTGTCGTCCTTCATCTGCGTCCGACCAACTCTCATTCAAATGAGAGCCTGGGGACATATCACCCCCAGAATCTTCACAGAAGGATTTAGGTGTTTGGATACAGAGCGATATGAAACCAGTAGTGCAGTACAACAAGACTACAAAAAAACATCATGGGAGTGTTGCATGCAATCAATAGGACGTTCGTAAGCTTTGACCAAGACCATTTTGGGAGAGTTTACGGCACATTTGTTCGATCCCACTCAGAATATGGCATACCAGCGTGGTAGCCATGGCTAGTAAATGACCAAGCATGGCTCGAAAGAGTACAATGTCGTGTAACAAAGCTGGTAAACGGTTCAAAAGGCCAATCCTACACAGACAGACTGAACTGCCTTACTGTATTCTCACTGCGTTACGGACAGCAAAGAGATGGTCTTACCCTCGTCTACAAAATAATACATGGTCTTGAACATGAACTTAGCATTGAGGACGTTTCAGTGGCAACTTTCACCCAATCTTCGTGGCCACTCGACGAAACTACGGACAAAAGTGTCCAGGCCGAATCTTTGTTCTGAATTTTTCACACAAAGAGTAGTGGGGAAATGGGATGATTCCCTCAATCGGTCGTGAAGCTGACGTCCCTGCAACCCTTCAAGAAACGCTCGAATGATTATTTATGTCCCCTATTTACTCTCGACAGTCCGAACCCGAGTTAAATACCGCGCGACCCTGGGAATTTTCTTCTATAAACAACGCTACTCAAATGCACCAAGTATTGGTTTGATAGCGACGGTTTTCATTGTTAGTGTACAGTTGTATTTAACGAGCTGACATGTAATCAGTAGGGTTTTCAAAGGCCTTGCCTATTTGTCTGACCAAACTAATTGAAATGAACTAAAAAAGGAGCGTGATGAAGTGCCGTGGGAATTAATTTCGTAATGTCGCACTCACTCACTCTTCCCTTTTAAATGGCTCAGACCGCCATTCGATTCGAATAAGCAACTCATGTGGGGATTAGGAGCAAGCGACTAACAGTCCGTCTGCTGCACGCGACCTGGCCGCGCGCACACGATGCCAAATTTTCCACACAGGGTGATGCGCAGTTGAGGTCTCACATGCGTAAGAGAGCGTTAAAGGCTGAATTATGGAGGAGCAACTGGGCCTAACTCCCAGCTTACCATTCCGTCGATCCATATAAAAGTAGACAAAACTCCCTGTCATGTCTTAGTCCTACCCCCAGTTGGCAACCTTCAAACAATCGACACTTGTCACTTTGTGATTGGTTAGTGGGTCAGATTTATTATAATGAGTTTGCTGGAGTCCCGCGGGAATTGAGTCATCTTAGTTGGTTTTAATCTACTTTCGCCCTTCCGGCACACACGTCGACTGTCCGTAATGGGGTGCGGTAGCCGATGGGGCTAAAACATCCCGTTTGCGCATGTCGTTGCTCTCGAAACTTATTATTTAATTTCACTGCAATGCATTCGCTAGTGATAGACCAGGTCAAATTGTGATGTTTGGATGCAATCTCAATGGGGACCGGCCAGGACCGAGGCCGCATTTGAATAACCCGACAATCTATATTAGCCTAACAAATTTTCTATCTGAACCTAAGAGAAGACCGCGCCTTTATCTTAACACTGGATCAGTTGACCTCTTATTTTCCTAATACTTCCCGAGTAGCTCCCTACATGACTTTTAAAAACGCCCACTGGCCAGTTCGGACTATTGGCCCAAATGTTCCCTTATCGTTCGCTTCCACTTTTTGCGATCACTTGGATAGAATTTCAATACTTATCGTTCCGTACATCGTGTTTTCCCTAATCAAACTCTCAGAGAAGTAATTGGAGTCATATTAAAGTGCACCGCATAAAACGCCTCCGCTACGCTCGCCGCAAACTCTCACAAGAATCCCGTCCTGACCACTGCAACGCCGAGATCTTCCTCAGACTGTAGGTCTTATTCCGAGTTTGCCAATGTCTAGCATCCACAGCCGCACTACAAGGATATTTCGTTCTCACTTACTTATCCGTATATACAATATCAACCTACTCCCTGGAATAACCTTCCCTGTCCCTCCATATCCATCCACGAAGTAGTCTTTTCATCTCAATCTTCCGCTAAAATGAGGGATCCCTGAACTTCCCCCACATTTTTAATTTTCAGGATTCTTTTCGCTGCCTCATTCGTAGCTCACCATTTTTTTCATATTATTTCTGATTTGGAATTTGGGGATACTAAGAATATTATCAAAAATACCACAAGAGAAAGAACAAACCGCAGGAAAATGCGTAAGCGTTGCCTGATTTACGTAGCAAAATTTCTAAATTCAACTGCAAATATCGCCGCTGACGCAGACTATTTATGCCTACACCTACTTATCTTGTCAACTAAATCAGTGTGGGAGTTTCTCTGAATGCAAAAATCGAGTAAAAGTTCTCTTAAACAAACGTTACTTTTTCAGAGTTTTCATATTCCTGGGCAGTTAATTCTAAGTAGTAATTTCATTTACAGAAAACAACTGACGATATTAAACGGTACGTGCCAGAGGAAGAAATAAAAAGACCTCACGGTGACTATTACGTCGGGGGTGGACATGATGTCTTAAAAGCTTAAATAGCAAAAATAGTTCCTTTTGTAATCTACGAAACCATAAAGGATCGAGGCCCGTGAGCCGGCAACGTTCTTGGTAAGACAAATTTCGGTGTTCCGGGGTTAAACTTCTCTTGGTAAAAAAAGTGTTGAACGGATTGTATTTTCTTCCGCTGAGTAGCACGCATGAGGCTAAATAAAAACGAACAGTATTCCAGACCAGGTCTAACGTACATGTTGAAAAGGCGCATTCTAATGTCCCTAGTTTTAAAGTTTTGGAGGATAAACCCGGTCGTTCTACGTGCTTTGGAGATTATCAGGGCACACTGCCCCGAAAGATTGAGACTCTTGCAGTATGATACACCCAGATCCTTAATGACCCCGGGCACATTTATGGCGTGACCTTCAATGCCTACTTGAGGTTGGCGGTCGTCGCCAACCACCATGACTGAACATTTATGCCAAGAAGGAGAAAGGCGCCATGTGCGGCACCACTGGGCGAAAGCCTGTAGATCGCTCTTTAGGAGCTCAAGCACGATGTCATGATCTGCCGGCATATATCGTTATGCAACTTTAAGATCATCGGCATACATGAAAGGCTTGCCATTCTGAAATAGATCGGGTACATCATTATCGAAAAGGCAAAATAAAAGCGGGCCGTGTACACTACCCTGAATGACTCCACTCCTCACACGTGTGGGGTTGGACATAGTATTGGAAATCTTAACTCGTTGTGTACGAGTGCCCAGGTAAGAGAATATAAAATTCAAAAGTTTTTCACCTATTCCGAAAGAGGACAGTTCCAAGAAAAAAAGGGCACGGTCTACATGGTCAAAAGCTTTGGTGAAATCGAAATATACTGTGTAAAGTGCAAAACCATTGTCTCCAGATTGGAGAACATAGTCGAAGAAAGAGAGTTGACAGGTGTCACAAGATCGAGCTTTGAGGGATCCATGCTGAGCAACACTCAGTAGGTTATTCACTGTTAAGTGATACATCATCTTCTCTTTAATCAATGTCGCTAAGATCTTCGAAATTGCGGGGAGGGTGTTTATTGGCCGAAAGTCATCAAATGACGTAGATTTGCTGTGCTTAGGAATGGGCAAAATGTGTGATTCCTTAGACAGGGTAGGAGAAGTTTCAATTTCAAGAGCGAGATTAAATATCTTGCACAAGAGACATGGGAAAATCGTATTGGCATCGGCTTTAAAAATCCTTTTTAATACACCATCAGTTCCTGGGCTATGAGATGGACGAAAACTACGAATCGCAACAGTCACATCCAACAGAGTGAAAGTTATAGTTTCGAGAACTGCCCCGGTCAATGCCCCGATGGTCGGAAGTAGAGTGGTCGAGTCTTCAATAAACGTTTCGGACAGGAAAGCATCAAAGCCATCAACGGTTAACTGGCCACCAGCTTTAAAATTCTCGAGAGCGTCTCGGAGCGTGGGATGCTGCGTTTTTCTTTGAGTCCGTACTTTTCGGGAGAAAAGTTTCCAGATATTTAACGAACGGTTTTCATTGAATTGGACCTATTCGGCCAGCTGTTTTTAATCAGACAATTTCTTAGCCCGCTCAAACATATCACAAATCAAGGGCAGAACAGAAACGTCGTTCTAAAGATAAAATCGACGATAAAGTCTGCGCAGCCTACGATGAAAGGATAAGGGTAAGAAAACCTCATCCCCACATCAATTATTTTCTGAGTTTAAAGGAGACTGACGGTACCCAAGGGACGCTATAATAAACCTATTCTATTCTATAACGAGAAATAATCCGATCCATAATTTCGTTCAGTTTCGCAGTGCAAACATTTACATCCTAAGTAAGGATGAAATCAGTCCAGTCGAAGGAATTAAGGAGATTAAATTCACCCGCAACCAGTTGATACTTAAAGCTTAAGTGGGCCGCGGCATGAAATGTCTGTGGGAGAAAACGAGCAAAATTGTCGTTGGAGTTGGGAGGGCGATAAACACAGCCAAAGAGTAAGGAGAACTTATTTTTTAGTGAAACCCGGAGCCAGAAGCTGCCGTCTACTGCGGAAAAACGCGGGAGGTCCAGCGACAGAAATGTAAGTGTTTGCTTAAGGTAGATGCAACTGTCTCCACCACGGCTATCTTGACGATCATTTCCGATGCACGTATAGCCTAGAAGAGAGAGATCGAAATCAGCTACGGAGGCTGATGCTCATGTCTCATTTAATAAGACAATATCTGGGCAATGTAGGAGCACAAGATTCTGAAACAAACGCATCTTATTTAGCGATTATATGGCAGGTAGAACAAGAATTTTGAGAGGGAAGGCTGTTTGTTTCTTTGGGAGGTAGGCTACGCCGTCCAGTGCATCCATGGATGCCCATGGAACACACGGTCCGCGTGTACCCCGCCGTTTCTGCAAACGGCTTTGTGGCATGAGCATGATGGTTTTCTACTTACTCGCCCAGCCAGCACAATCCAGACAATGTTAACACTAATGTAAAAGGCAAAGTAACATTGTGTGGACATTAATAGTCTGCTTCAGCGGCGAGATATGCAGTTGAATTTAGAAATTTTGCTACGTAAATCAGACAACGCTTTCACATTTTCCGGCGGTTTGTCCTTTCTCTTGTGGTATTTTTGATAATATCTTAGTATCCCCGAATTCCAAATCAGAAATCATATGAAAAAATGGTGAGCTACGAATGAGGCAGCGAAAAGAACCCTCAAAATTAAAAGTGTGGGGGAAGTTCAGGGATCCCTCATTTTAGCGGAAGATTGAGATGAACAGACTACTTCGTGGATGGATATGGAGGGACAGGGAAGGTTATTCCAGGGAGTAGGATGAAATTGTAAAAGCGGATAAGTGGGAAAGTAATAGCCATATCTGGCCATTACAGTCTCCCTTGTCCCTGTCGTTAATAACATTCTGCCTATATCTTGCGCTGCTGTGCGGCTGCTGGTTGGGCTGGAGAGAGAGCACGTAAGGTACAACGGAGCGAGTGAGTTTCGTAAGAACTATTGGTACGCACCACTCTATCAAAAACCCTGCCAGCAATTTCGAAATTTGTAGGGACCTTGATCAAAAACAATATGATATAAATGGGATTGTACCGACAAAAAACACGGGAGACCGGAACGGCCGTTTCTGGCTTATTAGCCGTCATCAGACAGTCATACCCAATTCCAAACATGAATCACTTGAGATCCGAACCCGGGATCTTCGGTCATGTATTTTGACAATGTGCCATTGTGCCACGGGCCAGCCCTATAAAACATTGTCATGCACAATCTCTGCGCACCAGAAGCACAATTACAGTAAACTGCCCTAAATTGACGGAAAAGAAAGAGATCGGAGGAGATAGTAGCAAGTTATACGACATTTTATCTGCGGGTGGTCATATTGGTATCGATGGTAAGGCGTCATATCACAGCTAAATTCTTCCAGGCCCTCCATAGCCGCCGACAAAATGACATAAACAGCTCTTCGTGGATAATGTGCTAACATGGGATATTGATCTTTATCAAAATAACCTTTCAACTGGAGAGTCCTCGTCGGCTGCACGGTCGACCATGAAAGTTGTCAGACTAGTGGGCAATGATATCCGAAGTTATTTCCTGGGCTACCTACTCCGTCATTGAACATTGCCTTAGGCTTCTTACCTCAGTTGCCTAAAGAGGTTGCTACACCGCGTTGGGAAAGTGATGCAAAGTCAAACTACATACTTCTTAATGGGTAAGTGAATTTCGACAACATTGTGAAACTGTTGCTATCCTCTAGAGAAAAGATCCTGATCGTCGGCAGGAACGCCTCACTACCTCCCACAGAAGTCGAAGAACCTGACTGTACTACCGATTATAAACCTGGTTCTGTTATAGATATATCCCAGACTTATACACCTTTCAGTATAAATTTTCGAATTTGACCGTCTATAGAGTTACTATCTGACATCAGTCTACCGAAACAGGGACGTTCAAGTTACACGCACAATAGTGAGTTAGGGACGGGAATGGATAAAAAAAGGTAAGTGGGAAAGAATTAGAGGAAAGTTTTGGTATTGTGTAACTTTAAATATTCGTGCAAAACATCTTACCTCTCGCTTTTGGCATTATTGGAACATCTTAATAGGCGATATCTTCTCTTTATACATCTAGCAGACAAAATCGACATTTGGTCGGTATACACATCACGAAAGATTGATATATACCCGATTTTGGCCTTAGGGTGATTTGCTATTTCAAGGAATCCGTCTGTCCGTTCATGGCACCAAACTGTAGTCATATGGACTTTATCTCCTGAACATCTGCTTTTTAGCCGGTTTTATTTAACTAAGTTGGTATGCTAACCTTGCTATAGCGAAGGAAATGCACAATTACGAAATACAACTAATGGGTGGGGATAACAGTAACAATAGGTATCCACACTGAATAAGCGGCTTGTTACGTAGGAAAAACTTGCGTTTCGAATCTTTACTTGCAGACTCGCTGTCTTAAATGTAAAGTGACGAAGACCGCAGAATTCCAATTCCACGGACTGGTGGCATAGGTGGGAATCAACAGTTTTCAAAGAGTAATTTTCCAAATAGCTGAAGTTTATTTTTCGAGCCTGTAGAATATTGCAATCAATGACACCATTCTGTAACCGTTTCTTCAGCCTTTTATTCCGGTTTTCTAACACTTGTTATACAATGCTTTTATCAGCTAACTGATCAAGGCTTGTATAATTATTTACTTGGCCGCTGTCCATGTATCGTTTTTCGCATTCACCATTACAGATATTCCGAAAAAGTCATTTTTTACACCTATAAACAGCGCTCGTCTGCTGTAAAACCCGCCCACCCAAATAACATCCCATTATAGATACCCTTCATAAATGTCTGCCAGATGGATGAATCGCTCCTCGTTCGGATTCAAGCAAATGCGCGCAGATTTCTAGCCCAAGAACGGCTTAAGAAAGTGAACAAGGAATTCCTCAACGTCGTAGAGAGCTGTGGCGACAACACTGACGAACTTCGTCATTTCGTGGACAATTTTCTACATCTCCCCTCTTTTTATGAAAAAGACCCAAGCAGTCACCCCAGCGATAATTCTTCCAACATAGATTCTATGAGTTTGGAATCTCAAGAACAAGCTGCCGTTGTTCTGTTGTCAGAAATGGGAGTTGACGAACTGCATTTCCTACGGGACAATATATCTCTAGAGCTTCTGTGGCTAAAACAAGCTGTCCTAAGCCGAGAGGCTTTTCTGTCTTACAAAAGAAAAATTTCCATATAAGTTTGTCTTGTGCTAGTTTGCGAGTAAGCTGTGTTGTCGATCTCCTACGAATTACGCATTAACCGCTATTTTGATAATTCCCTTTTTAGTTGTATGTTTGGCAACGTTCCTTAATGGTTTAACAAAAACTTTTTCGGGTGCTACCTATTCTAGATTGAAGGCAGTCTACGACACTTCAGTCGGGGGTGTGGCTGGAACATATGTTTCAGTGTTATTTTGGCTCCAATATGGTAATTTTTAGTACGCTGGGCATGACTTGAGGTACCCTCTGTGGCATCATCCATAAAAATCACTCAGAATTATAAGTGTAGTGCCCAGCTATTTACTTGTACATCTCCGGAGCTAAGTTGCTGCAAAAATTAAGTTTAGTTCGTACGACTAGATGCCGCAGGAAACAGAACAAGGAATGTAATGTAATTCGATTGCCCAGAATCCAAAAGCTGAATAGGAAGAAGAAAATATGGAAGGCTCCTGGTTCAACGAATGGCACGTTCGAGACCTTACCCACTGCTACAACCTCGGGATTTTTATTCTTTATTTAGCCCTAATGTCTTCTACACTGGGCGCTGTCATCCCACTTGAGTCGGAAATCCGTCTCGGTCTAATACTCCGACAGATGGTTGGATATAGCATTCTCTGGTTGGGTATCAGTTCCAGCAAACACGTATTTGCATCATGGCTCTTGGATCGATTTGTCTTTCGTTGGTGGAACGACCTGAAAAATACCACCGAAGGTAAATCCGAGGTAGCATACAGTTGTCTTGACCTTTACGATTCTGGAAAATGTATATCGACACTTCATGGTCTCCACGCAAACCGGATTCTCGGCTAAAAACCTGTGTTATAGTATTTGGCGGATCCGCTTCTGGGTGTTCTTTCTCATGTGGGAGTCCTACGTTATCTCTTCAGCCGGATCGTTATAATGCTCCAATCTGGGCAATTTACATTGGCAGACTGCAATGGACTCCAATCGCCCATACAGAATTGCAGCGTAGCTGCGTTTCTGTACCATCGGGCGATTGCCATCCAGGTACAATGACACCTCGGCGTATTCATGCTCGCGAAGGACGCCCTGCAACTCTGCTCTCAGCTCTGTCCTTAACTAGAGTGCAAAGCTGGTTCAGCGTTCCCCTTTTTTTCGCAATCAAAGTGCAGTGTATGGGATTATTGGTTCGAATGCGAAATAAGAGACCACGCAGTTTTTGAGGAGGACGGCACCGGCAGAGAATAATGCCGATATCAGCTTCATGTGACGAAACACCGACATATCGTTCTCGTGGTACTGATTTTGCTAGCACGCCAGAGATGCTGGCACAAGTACGCACTAAAATTGCTGGATTCACGCTGCACTCAGACAAAATTAAGTGGAGAAATGCTGCAGCACTAGCTCGGTGGGGTTTACCGAATCAGCCATAACACCCCCAAATCCACAACATCGAAGAGAACGGCAAAGTAGTCTGATAGAGCGAGATATCTCCTGACGCTCAACATAACTCCGACTTTCTGAGGGGGCCCGCTCGAGATGTATGCATAGAACTCCAACTGCGATGTTTTAACTTACGGAGCACCCGCTACGTGATAACACACTGATATCTTTATGTAGAGTGACCGGCCCTTCGAACTTTTACACTATAAATGTGCGACTTCTGAACATGGTGCTTTCCCGGACGTTACAATCGGTCAGTTTACCCAGACCCCTATTCATTGCTAAGTGGACCTATCGACAACTCTACATCTTCGTCAAATGGACAAATCTTCGCACCGTAATCCCCTTCACCGTTGATTATCATTGTCTCGTTCCTATTAAATGTCAAGATGGCTATAATCTTTCCTCAGATTTTCGAGCATGTCATACCCTCCTTCTAGTGGACTTTTCAGAGGCATTAGCGGTTCTTAGAACAGCTTCTCTCAATCTTTGTGTTTTCCCTCTACGACCTATGGGATCTGACATAAATTTCTAGGCGCATGCTTCCGATGCGCCGCCTTTTAGAAGGTATGCTCAATATCTGGGTCCATTTCCGGTAGGGGCTTGGACGAGAACTACGACACTTGAGTGCTCGCACTTGCGTCGTCACGATGAGGCACAGGATTTGACGATTGACCGTTATTGCGTGTCCGAGTTTCCAAACACATCGTCGGTCACGCTATTTTCAGCTCGATAAACCCCTTCAGGTTGACTTGGAGGTAGGTACTTTAAGAAATCGATATGCACTTAAGAATCTGTAAAGCTGCACTCTTAAATCTCTTCACCGGAAAATTATGCTACTATAAGTCGCGGCGTTCCTCGACCTCATTTACCGTCTGTGATGGACGATGAAACTTCTGTGGTTTCTGCTGGCCTTACCGGAGCTTGATGGGATGGAACTCAACTGGTAAGCACGAAGTGGTCGGAAGTTAGCAAAATTTCCCGTCTCCTCTGATGACCTGCTAGGCTCACCGATAAGTGTTGTGGTAAAGCGCATCAAAAAGTAGGCGGGTAGTAACACCAGTCCCCTAGATAGCACTATTATCCCGCCAATGAACCCATAGTGTTCCCCAATGGCCAGACTCGGCCTCCAGAGCTCTACGCCTTCAGGTACTGATGCCGGCGAAGTATGGCATCGAAAATGGGATGAGCCTCCGCCGGTGGTGGAGATACAGAACTGTTCAATTCGCTTCCTCAATATCTGCCGAGGGATAATTCAGCAGCCAGTTCGACCACCAACCGAGTAAGTGATCTCCGCGCCAAAGGCAATACGGGCAACTTCAGCCTGCCGGAAGCTCCTACAAAACCCTTCTTATCACCTCGCAGTCATTGTCCTCGAACCTCAAGTCATAAGCTTGCGTCTTCAAAGCAACAAGGCTACAGGCGAGGACAGGCTGAAAGCCAGTCCGTAAGAGCTGTTCTGAGGTTATATCTGAGCGACTGGGGATGTCAGCGACTGTGGCACACTAAATCTGTCCCATGAGGCAGGTGCGAGGGTCTTCCCCCTCCCTTACTTGAGGAAGAGGGAATGAAATACCACCATCAGTGGCAGTATTCCAATCGACCTAACAGCGAAGGCACTCGCGAAAATCCTCCTTAATGATTTTGGCTCCGCCTAGATCCTATAGTTAGGACATGCAGAACTGAAAAGCTAATATGTGGGAAGATGCACATCCAACTGGCTTTCGGAGCTGTCCCGTGGTTCATCAAAGATGTTGGGAAAGCAACAAAGGGAGCGGCCTGGCCGGATAATTAGTCCAATGACTCTGCCTTACTCCCATGACCAGCTGTGCCGATCTTGGTGAAGTCACTCATCGTGGGGCTCGGTCGCGTAGATGTAGCAGGCTGAAAGTCAACACATTTGAAGACCAGGTTGTGAGCACAACACGGTCCTTCGACGATGAAACCGTTCGTCTTTCGCGGCTACTTGTCATTTTTTACTTCTGCTGCCATGACGAAAATAAAATGATGCGAGAGGCCTTGCGCCCAGAGGTTGTGAATCAATAAGCAAACGCCGAGACGTCCTTTCACTGAAGGACTACGCAGCCGGACTGAGGAAAACAGCTTCATCTCATGGTTGACGACTAACACCGCGGCCGACACTGCCAGTCACAGATCTGGTTTCGCTGCCTAGCCAGCTCGTTATGCTATCTTGCGTGCATATATCATTACGGACTCGAGAGTGAGCCCGAAAGATCGCGCTAATAAAGTACTTCATCCGATGTAATAACTCTCTTAGTCCCCTATAACCAAGTTTCGCCGACGGCCCCGAGCCGTATAAAATTGTCGGCTCTCAAATGACAAGGCTCGGTTTCTTGTCTGCCCACCCGTGAAACTGACAGACCAGTGTCATGACAAGCTGTTGCATACAAGGCCCGGTTCAAACTATACTGCTATATGCCTGCGAAACGGCCTTTACATGCTGTCGACCCGATGAAGACCGAGATAGTTGACATTTGGAGCCCTAAAAGTGTTTCGGATTCTGCCTACGGACTTCTCGAATGTGAGACTGCGAACAATGCACTGCTTTCCTCTTTACCCAAACGACGCCGGGTATTTGCATGAGACATCTTGCCCGGGAACGGTTATAAAAGCCAATTAGGCTCGAACAGCCATTACCCTCACCGTGATTTTCCTTCTGGTTTTACCTTTGGTTAGTGAACCCAGTTTATACACATTAGCGCGGTTATCAAATGCCTTATCTTTAACAGGTTAGTTTCTGGCTCAGGAAGCATGTGGAGGCAGCTATGTGAGTGTGGATAATGTGAAGCTAAGCCGAGTGATCAACAAATCGGGCAGCAGTTGGACCCAGTTCCTGACCTATGAGAGAGTACACCTTGGCTCAGCGCAGCAGCGGTTTCCTTCTACGGTACTTTTCTAGGCGCGTAACTCGATAATTCATTAGTGTATCAATTTATTTATCTTGGTTTTTAAACAAGTAGTTTTGACCTGGACGGATGTTACACGAAAGTGTGCAATGACGTCAGACGCGCCTTTAACCCCACCGAGCCCGATTTATTCTTAGGATAACTGTTCAATATTCGAGGGTAGTATGAATACTGGTGTTCATGAGCACGACAGGAAACATTTCAGCAGTACGCAACAATAGTGTCCAATACGGCGTATTTGCAGATGCCTAGGAGTTTGGAGAATTAATCGCCAAGCGGACACCAATTTAGCACTGACATTAGGGAAAATAGGTGATCCCGTTAACCTTAGCAGTGCGCGTAAACCTGTGTTATCCTGTAGAGGCGTTAATTTTACTCAAACACAAGTCGAGCCCGTCGGTTGTTCCTCCGTCAGACGGAACAATGATCACCGTTGCAAGGATGATAACCGACCAACAGGATCCTTATTACAATAAGATAGTGGCGCGGAGTGGACCTCTACATCGAGGATATTCTGACGACACGACAACTGGTGGACATAAACGTTGCCCGCAGTTGCATAAGGCCCGCGTGTGTTAGTCTCTAGCTCCACATGAATCAGAACTCATTAAATTGAGCCCTTGAGCGACGAGATGCCGGAGTCGTACCAAAGAGCTGTCAAGGCTATTTCAGAGGACCGGGATATCCCGTCAGATGGTAATCTAGGCCACGGTCAATAGTATTCCGTGACTGCTCAAAACACGTCTGATTTACAATGGCAGTGGAAGTTCGCACATGGTCGGCTTCACACTTCTCCTGCCGTCGTCATTGCGCATTGCCAAAGTGGAGTCAGGACGACGGCAGACTATATTGGGCACTTCGAATGACAGATTCACCCGCTAACCTAGCTACTGGATACTCGGCGCGTCCATTGGTGGCGGGTAGTGGTACGACCTTCAACAAAGGTTGGCTGCGAAATAAACATGCTCGCGGGTCTGAAGCGTGGTCGCGGACCAGCCGTGACGGTGCTGTAAGGTGGGCCAACGAACATGCAGAATACGCAGGGTTCGATGACGGAAATGTAGCATGGCGGTCAAGAACGATTACCAAACAATTTTGTTTGCCACCACTGTTTTGTGGGTATGTTTTTAACCCAAAGCACTAGGCGAGACGTCTCCGGACAAACCATCCGGGCGGCTGCTGGGAAGTGGCCCTCACTCAAATTACCCAGGATGCCTGCTTAAGTGTTCTGCTTAAGTAACGTGAGTCGTGTTGCGGCGTCCGTAGGAACCAACACGTTCCGCAATCCCGGTCTAGTGGCATGACGAATAGTATGTGGGTTGGACTGTTCCGTGGAGAACTGATGATTAGTAGTGGATAATGAAATGTGTAGACGTCTCTCGACCATAATCCCCAGTCTGACGACGCACAGCCCTTAATAACTATGTGGACATGTCGCTAGTAGTAGACATGTTGCTCTAGTAGACACGGTGTGGCGGTCGCTCGCTGCAAACATACCATGCAATGCTTGTGCGGAAGCCAGCCAAAGACCAGCTAGTTTACCTGTTTTGTTAACAACTGTCGCTCTCCCACTTATATGCCAACATTAGTCCCCGACCAAAACATCTACTAGCAGACGCAAGAACCGGTTTGGAAACTTCACATTGATGTGTTTTCCAGGGATTGGAATGGGCCAGACGACTTTTCATACGGCCACCTTACTGGGTTCAGTGAGATTGGTCCTGGGTGTCAAAATGGTGACGCAATGTCGGGGTGTTCTTACCACAACCAGCCACTGTCATCAGCACGTGCTGCCAGCAGCGTCGCAACCACCCGCTAACTTTACGTTCAGACGATGCTCACGCAATCAGCCAAATCAACCATACATAGATTAGTTTAAGATTGTATAACTGGGCCTTATAGACGTGTGATGTCGAGACCGCCAAAGCCTTCGGGTAAGACAATGAGCTCGTTCATTTACCTCCCATTCTCGCCCAAAACATTACATGCAGACCACCTTGATGTCGCAAAATCTAAAATCAATGCAGCCGCAGTAATTAGCGCATAATTCCGGTCTGGCTTTACGATCGGAATCGAAGGCATTGGCATATGATCATCAATTAATTACCCAGCTCGAGAGGGAGTTGAAAGAATTCCTGGATTTAAACAGCACTGCTGCAATGACTAGATCTTAAGGTCCTTACAGTTGTCCGCCCAGACAGTCCCTCGACGATGATTCCTTCTATGGACTGCAGACAAAGTCAGCTAGAAATGACCGCATAATTTACCGGGCTGAAGTGACGACCTACATGGAGAAAGCCTCAAATATCAATGACACTTGAAAGTTCTGTCAAATCAGAGGTCAAGTGGGAAGTGGGTACTCCGCGCTGAGCAACTACTATGGTGATGAGGGGGGCGATCTTACATCTGAAAACTCGGTCAAGGTCGACTGTTGAAGGGAGCACTTCGAGTATCTCAACTTCGATGACAAACCCATCTCTCCATACCTCTCCAACCTTTGCAGCGTCATGTGATCTATTTCCGGTGAAAAGCATCGACGCAATACAGAGACTGGGCAATAACAAGGCGCCCGGAGAGGAGGGTATCCCTGTAGGAGTCTGCAAGCCTTGTGTCAACATCAGTGACCTGTCTCCGCGAGATGATTGGGCAACTGTGGCAACATTTGCTTTTTCCCGATGACTGACGCGAAAGAACCATTCTGTCTTCGAGAATGGGAATAAGTCTGCGTGAAACCTACCACGGAACATCTCGCAAGCACTACTGTAAAGGTCTTTGTCGCTGTCAGTCTGCCCCGGTTTGTGTTTAACTATAGAAGACCCTACCAGGCAGGGCAACAGATGGTCGTCTGCTTTGACTGCACGGAGTCCGATCTCGTTTATTGTGGGTCCTTGTGCCGGATAATATGGCTTAACGGTGTCGGCAAAGATTATTGTCGTGGTCAGAGCTTACCATCGGCCTACCACCGAGCGTTATGATCCCAACTGTTTGATATTGGGTCTGGCGTTCGACAACATTGAGTCCTGTCGACCATGCCTTTGAAATGTCATTGACTGGGTTCTGGAAAAGGCCTTATGCGGTTCACTGTCGGATTTGCATCCAGGCGCGCCCTGACTGACCTCGACTACACTGATGATATCGCTTTTCTAGGGTCAAGCCATAATGACACGATGCAGTGTTGCGAGAATGGTCGGGAAGACGGGTTGCTCGTTAGCCTAGCTGCGGGTCCACAGGTGGCGGATAGTGGAACGGCCTTCAGTGAAGGTTAGCTCCGAAATAAGTAGACCTAGGTCCGACAAATAAGCAGTCGCGGACCAGCAGCGACGGTGCTGCCAGGATGCGGAGGGCTGAGTCCTGGCACGCCGAGAGCCTTATAAAAGAAAGCCGCAAAGCCCGATGGCGGCATTGTGACATGGCGACCGTAAACCGCCATTAAATAAGTTTGCTTGCCGCCGCTGCCTTGTAGTTAGGCTTTTAAGCCAAAGCACTAGAGGGGACAACCTCGAACAAACAATCCAAGTGGCCGTTGGGGACCCGCCTGTATCCGAAATTCCCAAGAAATGTCCGATCACAGTATTACCACCCATGTTACAGCGCCCACGAGAACCGACGCACTCCGCAACCCTAGTCCAGTGGTGTGGGCGAATAACATGCGAGTTGGACTACTCAATCGGGGACGGGTTCCTGGTATTGGATGCTGGAATGTGCGAACGTTCCTGGACCCAGTTACCCAAAGTCTGACCGCGCGCAGCCTTAATCGGTACAACGCGGATGTCTGCTGCCTATCCAAAGTTCGACTTCCTGACTCAGGCTCTCGAGGAATAAAGATCCCTGGAGTCGAACCACACTTAACCCTGTACCACAGCGGCCCGCGCGACTCTTCTGATAGATAGGGTGGCTATCGCCCTCTCGCAACAAGCAGACCTCGTGTTACTTGCTTAGGAACCAGTCAATGACCGGATGGCTTACGTGCGATTAAAGGGTCATTTCACGAACATCCCCATAGTCTCTGTGTACACATCAACTTCGGCTGCCGAACAGAGGGATAAGGAGGCGTTTTATTCGCAGTTGCAGGCGTTAGTTGAACGACTCCTTCGCCGCGTCAGCCGATTGTCGTCGGGGATTGGAATGGTCGGAATGGACCTGGCGACTCCATTAACAGTCATCTTAGTCGCTTTGGGCTTGGTTCCCGATGTGAAAATAGCGAGGTATTGATGAACTTCGCTGAGCACAACCGACTGCTTGCCACCAATACGTGTTTCCAACATCGCAAGATGCATCTGCTGACCTGGTATTCAAACGACGGTCATACGGCCAGTCAGATTGACTACATACTGGCCAGCTCAAGGTTCCGCAGCTAGGTTCACGATTGCAGATCGATGCGTGGTGCCGAGACAGGTAACGCCCATGGGTCCGACCATGTCCTCGTTCGTACAAGCTTGAAAGTTCACCTCGTCCGCGCCAAAAATGCCACGTCCTAGACGCCTCGATGTCGCAAAAATCCGGCAAATCAACACTGAGCAGAGAAATCCGGTCCTGCATTACGACCCGAACTGACGAGGAAGGCAGTAACCAGTGGTCGTCACTGAATACGTCAGTGTATGGTGCAGCTATGAAGATCCTTGGATATACCCAACGACGTCGCAGTGACTGGATCAGCTGAAGAACCCTGCAGTTGTCTGCTCAGACAGCTCGAGCCAGGCCAAGTAATGATTACTCCTCCCGCCAACTTCGGAAGACGACGGCGAAGTCGGCCAGGGATGATCGGAAGCAATATTGGGCTGAAACAGCGACCTCCATGGAACAGGCCTCGAACGCTGGTGACACTCGAGAACTCTACCAACTTATCCGCCCAATTAGCTGTAAGCCCTCTACACCGAGTGACTCTGTTCACGACGTGAATGACGGCTTTATTCTGACAGCTCGGTCAAAGTCGAGCGCCGACGTGAGCACTTTGAGCACCATTTCAACTTCGATACCTAACGCACCTCGCCTTTGCTCTGCAACGGAGTTTCTTCCCTATCCCACTTATGCTGTGCCATGCGACCCCCCTTCTGAAGGAGAGGTCGTCGATGCCATACGAAATTTGCGCAACAATAAGGCACCCGGATAAGACGGTATACCCGCTGAAATCTGCAAGTCTTGTGTCGACACTCTGGCGCCCTGGCTCCATGAGGTGATGGAACGAGCGTGGAGAGACGAGGTTGTTCCTGATGACTGGGGCTTAGGCATCCTTGTACCTATCCTCAAGGGAGATAAGACGAGATGCGAGAACTACCACGGCATAAGTCTTATCGACGTTGCTGCGAAGATCTTCGCTATTGTCCTACTCAGGCGATTCCAGGCTGTGTGTGACTCAAGGGCGAGGCCCAACCAAGCCGGATTTCGTGCTGGACGTGGATACGCGGACCAGGGATTCACACTAAGGCGCATCCTCGAACTTCGCTATAGTTACCAGTGACCGGCAGTCGTCTGCTTTGTTGACTTTGCCGCCGCGTTCGATTCCGTCCATCGTGAGTCCCTGTGGCAGACAATAGCGCTAGATGGTGTACCGGCAAAAATCATCGTCATGATCAAGGCCTATTATCGCTTCACCACTGCGAGAGTCCTGATCCGCAACAATCTTCCCCAACCGTTCGGTATTCGGTCTGGCGTTCGACAGGGTTGTATCCTGTCGCCCATTCTGTTCAACTATGCTATTGACTGGATTCTCGTGAGGGCCCCACACGAAGGTGACGGTGTTTAATTTGCACCCGGATGCCGACTAGCTGATCTCGACTATGCCGATTATATTGCCCTGCTTGGTTCCAGTTTCGATGACCTGCAGTCAATGGTGTCACGGGTGAATGAGGTCGTTAAATCGGTCGGTTTATCCATAAACGCTGACCAGGAGAAGGCGCCTCTCGGGATTTATGGGTATCAAATTGAGGTAGAGTTTTAAATACCCCGGACGAGGCGGCTACCAAATGACCAGAGTAAGGATGCCATTGTCCCCCGAATCGATGCTGCCGGACGGGTTTTCTCAAGCCTTGGAAAATGCCTATGGATTCAACGCGACCTCCCGACCGCCACCAAGATTCGCGTGTACCATACGTCTGTCCGGTCTGTTCTTTGTAGTTGTGAATGCTGGGCTGTGCGTCGACGAGCGAAAACTGAAGGTATTTGACCACCACTGCTTGAAGACTACCTGTCGAGTGAAGTACACCGGCTTCGTCTCAAATGAGACAGTCCGCACTAGCTGCGACAACATTGCAAGGATAACCCAGGCCATCCAAGAAAAACGACTGAGGTGATTTGGTCATGTTCTTCGTCGTCCACCTCAGGAGCACACTGTTAGTCTTCGATCCGGAACGGTTACCCCATTGGAGGCGTCAAAGAGGGGGTAGACTCAAGACCTGGCTCGACACTGTTCGTTAAGGCAAGGTGATTCTTAGACCTTCGGTATTCGGTCTCCGTCGTTGGTGATGAGAATGGGTTGAACTGTCCAGATCTGCTGCCGCGGATCGTCACACGTGGAGGTGCAGTTCGGGACATCATCGAGGCCGGCTAAATCAGGCATGATCGCAGCCGGACCAAGTACAAGTTGCGGGTGGGTGAGTTAAATTCAGTGGGGTTTGTCAGTAAATTGTGGCAAGACTACGGTATTTTCGAACTGGGATTTCGGCCGTTAGAAGTGACAACATGGGATTACTGAGAGTCAGGTTTAAGAACTGCGTAGTCTCAAATACTTCGGAACCAAGGTGCTGCCACGTGGGCAGACTAAACGAGATATCATTTGCCGAGTCTGTGCTGCTAGTCTTTGTGGCCCTTTTGAGTATCTACAAACCCAACGCAATGTTTCTGTCACAAAAATTGGTGTGCACCGGTTCCTGTCCAGTCGCTCCTGCGGTACGGCTGCGAGCGTTGGGCTGCGCGTATGCGAAACAGGCGAAAGCTACGCGTTAGACCGTAGGCCACTGGTAATCAACTTTTGGGTAGAGCACACGGGCTACGTGGAGAACTAGACTGTAGCGCTCGCTGAGACGTAGCAAGGATATCGCGAGCCATCCAAGAAAAACGACAAGGTGCTTTGGGCGCGTTATCCGCCTCAGTGCTGCTGAATTCCATCTTACGAAGTTGCTCTCCGCCAGGCGTCGAAGAGGGCAACTTAAAACCTGGCTCAGCACGCTTCGTACAGACACGGTGTTTCCCGGGTCTTATTTGTTCGCTCTTCGTGCCTGGACCGGAGAATGGGTTAGGTTATCTAGATCCGATGTCGCACACCGTCAAACACGGAGAACTGAAACACGCACTTATCGAGGTCAGTTATACCAACCATGAGCACAGCCGTTTGAAGTATACCTTGTGCGCGTGTCTGCACGACCATCCAGGGGTTACCGCCAAGTGCTATATATCTTTCATAAGGCTTCAGCTCTAAAAATTATAGGTGGCGGCAGCCAATGATCTTTACGATACGAGAGCTAGTAGATGGCCGCGAACTGCGTCACGCTGAAGGCCGGACCCTACAGTGTCACTAAGCGATTTCGATTAATCGATATGAACTTTTTTTGCCACTCGGGTCTGCATTGGGCGTACACACATAAGCATAACCATCGGCAAACACGCCGCTGAAGATATGCAAATGAGCATGGGTCAAAGACTTTGGACACAGAATGAAAAGGCAACGGATCTGAACTAGTAGCTGTCCATGACGGATACTGTGATCATCATCTGGAAGTGTTGAAGCGTTTTGGACGTGGTAAACTGTCTTTGGGCGTGGGACGCTGCCATTACATAAGGGATTCCAAAAATGTAGCCGAAGAAAATTAAATACACTAAACAAGAACTTAATTATTTGAATGGAATATAATGAAAGCATGGCACAAAAGAGCTCTTATAACTTATATCTTAAGGCTTACGATATTTGACCTCCAAGCGACAGCCGTCCACACAGGTCCCCAGTACAGATGGAAAGAATGCAATGAGGAAGGCAGCCGTACCAAAAATTCTATTTATTTAGGCATCTCCACCTTCAATCTTAACCTCGGCACGCACCATAGGGTCTAGGTCGTACAGTGTAAGCTGTTGAACGGTTTCCGAGTTGGAAAACAAGTCAAGAACGCGCTTGTGGATCCGCATCTGGTAGCGATCCCAGGTTTTTGAACCCTCGCCGCACGGGGTCTTTCGCGTAGTAATGCGGAGGGTCTGGAGGAAAGGCAAATATATACAAGAAACGAATCACCTTCGTGGGGAGGCGAATAGGTCCTTTAAGCTTCAGATTCTTGTCTTTCGCACGAGCCTTAACATCTTCGGCAACCTTTTCTAAAGGTTTCACGGCAGCAGACGTAAGGGTTATCCTAACCCAGTAAAGCGGTCCTGTCGACAGATCCTGCTTCTTTTCAGCCATCGCAAATCCACAGTCGCAATCACGTCTTTTTCGAAAGTGGCGCGCAGTCGGACTGGGGAAGTGACATAAACAACAATGTTAATAGTAAATTTTAGTCAACAAAATGCCTAAAAGTGGTAAATACACTATTTCTCTTACTTGGTAGTATTTTAAACGTCTTATTACTAATGTATGGAAGCATGTTTACCTTTTTGTTTTGAGCACGTAAAATGGCCAGCGATATTTGGAGGTCGAAGTCTGTACAACTGTGGATACTTGGGTTCAGACCTGCCGACTCCTGCATTTTAAGGCTTCATTCTACGAGAACTAAGCAGGGTTTTGACCAAGTTACTCTTTGGAACTCTTTGTGAACAGCGGAAGACGGAGACATGCGTTTCGTTTGGTGAGTGCATAACCACCTAACAGAGCTCATTTGATTGCCTTGTAAGCCGTTGAACGGACCGAGTCCAAAAGTCCTTGAAGACACTGATAAAAATGTTTTCACGGAAAGTAGTAGCCTTTCTTCTTTGAGCGATGTCACCTTGTGTCCATATTGGCCTAAAAACTCACAGGCATTAACGCATCGGCCATTCTGTTTGGCTTGCCCCTTCTCAGTCATTTAAAGCCATCGGCGCTGATCCCCAAACTTCACTGCCGATGATGAAGTTCTTGACTTGTTTATGACCCACTGATTCACAAATTGAGATTTAGGCCTAGCGCGTTTGCTTACTTAGGTTAGTTCAAGGCGGTTTATTAGGGGAATATTGTTTTTGCCCTTGAGCTCACAATTCGTATCCAAAAATAGATTTAGAATAATTCCTTACAGTCGAAAATCTGGTAATTCAAAAGTCATCTGTATGTTGAGCTAGGCGCAAAGTGTCATGGCAGGGAGTCCGTTCCATTTTCCAATAACCCCTTACGAGAAGGCGTTCGTCGGACGTCCGTATGAATCCACTTCCACTGCATTTTAAGGGGATGACATTGCTGACTGCCGGTACCAGCCAATTCAAGGAAGTCCCTGAAACCTAGAACACACACACGGTCTCTGACATTGATAGATTTGAGTGAGGTCACCGTGCAGTTGCCTGCGATCGAGAGGAAACAAATTAAGTTCGGCCAGTCTGGTTTTGCAAGGTAGGTGACCAAGAACCATTATCATATCCGAAGCACTCGCCTGCACTCATCTTAGTTGTTGATGATCTTCCTTAAATCATGGTCGGCACACCTAGACGGCATACTCTAAGTGAGACCGAACGAATGTGCCATAGGTTTCATCGAACGGCTCCTTAACGATCTGAGAACGTAAACTGACGTTTACTAACGTTAAACTTTGAGAGCCAGCGAGCAGACTAGCTGCTAAGTCGGTTGAGACCCTGTTGGAGTAGGTGCCTGTCTGCGTCGGACCGGACGGCTTTCCACAGTTTAGTATCACCCGCAAACTTCACGGCGTTGAATCCCAGATCGTCCACAAATTAGTTGATGCAAACTCGAATCAGCAACTGCCCTAAGACTGAGCCCCGAGTGATACCACTTGGAACGGGATAGCGGTTGACTTTGAGAAATCGAGGCCCACGATTTTCGACCTCCCTGTAAAAAAGTTTGCGATCTCTGTCGACGGTTTTCATTTCCTTCCAACTTCACATAGTTTATACATTTGGCGTTCATGTGGGATGCCGTCGAACACCTTGACATCAGTGTAGGTGACGTCAATCCGACCATCTTCGTCCGGTGGGCGAGTCCACTGCTCCATCGAGAGCAATAATCAGAAAAGGCAAGTGTGGTTCTGTGTTAACCCTTGCTGGAGCCCCGAGAGTAAGCGTTTATCCCCCAGGGACTTCTCTGTCGTCTACTCAAGTATGGCTTCCATTATTCTACAGCAAATGCGGGTTAGACTGACGGGCAGATGATTTCTGGCATTTGTTCTAACTCCACTCTTGTATGTTTAAAAGAAAACTTTCTCGCGTAATTTTCGACAATGGCCGACCTTTACAGCATGACTACTTACCGCCAGCTTCGTAAAGCACATTGTCATAGTCAGGCTTTCCGTATTGACTCCCGGTGAACAGATGCGCTTCCTTGTTATTAACGTACTGTGAGCCGACCACATTCTAAATGATTGCAATTTTATTTTGAGGGCGAATATGCGAAACAATTTTATGTAAATAAGGCATTAAGGGCTCCGCCTTTAACCCTTCAAATACGTGCATACATACATGTCGGTTGCTTCCTTCAATTTCACTAACAGTCACCCTAATTCGAATGACGAATGTAAGCAATGTGCTAGTTGTTCGGAGAGTTTGTTCGCCAATTCTCTTAAGAAGTTGGTCGGCATACTGTCCGGACTCGACGACTTTGCTTCTTTTAGATTCAGCAGCCCTCTTTCCATGGCAGATAGAAAGCAGTCCATCTCGATCAGCTCCGACCGGCTTTTGCGTATCATTCCATGAATTGAACAGACGCCTGTATGCCGGAGTTGTTCAAGCCAAATTGGGATTTTTCAATACTAATGCTTAACGTCTCGTTTTGAAGATCGACGGACTCAAAGCGCTAGTTTCAGAACGAAACACTGACGTCACGGCCATAACAGAAACATGGCTTAAAGCCGAGATCGGGATGCCGAGATTTGGATACTAGGTCACCAGCTCTTTGGCAGATACCGTCGAAATAGACAGGGCGGTGGGGTAGTCGTATATGCAAGGACAGGAATTTTGAACGAGCCCACACCTTCGCCCTTGAATATGAATCCGTCTGGATCAAGATAAAGAAGATATATGTACAAAACCTAGAATTCCTGGCGATTTACGGAACCCAAACCTTTCTAGTGCAGCTGATGAGTCGATCCTTCATTTAGTCAAGGAAGTAGCTAGCCACAAGGAGGTCCTTACTGCTGGGGAATTCAACGCACCTCCAGTAGAGCTGAAACTATGATAGTTAACAGTGAGCCAACCTCCTTCAGCAATAAACTAATGGACCTAACACTCGACCTGCCTCTGACGCAAAATGTGGGGGTACAAACAAGATTTAGAGAGAATCAGAGAGCGAACTGCCTGGACCTGGTTTGCACCAAAAACTTCTCTAATATTGATAAAGTGTATTCCAGTGCACCTCTCGGAAAGAGCGACCATATTACGCTACCGTGAGATTACTCTCTCTTCTCTCAACGCCAGAGGAGAACAGAAGGCCAACCTGATATATGGAAGGCAGATTTCAACACGATGAAGAACGAAATGATGCCAGTGAATTGGGACCGTTTGTTCAAGGAAGATCCGGAGGAGACTGGAGATCATTTACGACGATTTCGTTTGATCTAATTCGGCGCTGTTGTCCACCTAAGCTACAAAAAACGATTAATTGACCTGCCTGGTTAATCAGGGAACTGAATAGACGGCTACGGAAGAAGAGTGAAAAATGAAAGATATTCAGGGAAGCTGGGTCACCAGTGCACCTCGAAAACTTTCGTCCTCAGCCAAATGCAGTCAAAAAAGCATCCGTCATGCACGGAAGGAATATGAATCCAGAAGTATCCGACAGGCTGAACAGAAGCCCAAAATATTATTTCACTATATTAACAGTAAACTGAAAGACAAGGACCCGGTCGCAGTACTGAAGGATGATAATGGTGTAGAAATCGTTGAGAACAGCGAGAAAGCTGAACACTTGTGGTGGTTCTTTTCCTCGGTTTCCTCTAGGGAAACAGAGTTTCGTAGTCGCAGTGCCAGCAATGCTGTTGCGACCGCTGGTCCCGTGCTTGACTCCATACTCTTCCCGACATCTGTCGTGGAAAGGGAGCTACAAAATCTCAAAGAAGCAAAGTCGTTGGGCTCGGACAATATACCGGCCAAATTCTTCAAAAAATTGACGAACGAATCCTCCGACTCACTAAAACACATCTTCCGTTGGTCATTCGAATTGCGGGTGGCCGCCATCCGAATGGGCAACAGTAAACATCTTTCCGATATACAAGGGTAGAGCTCGCACCAATGCTAACAATTACCGGCCCGTTACTCTCGCCTGCATCTGCTGTAAAATAATGGAGGCCAAATTTAAGAAAGCAACAATAAGGCTCCTGAAGCAAAACCACTCACTACCAGTGCTTCAGCAAGGCTTCAGACAAAACCGATCGTGCCTTTCCAGCTTATCGCTCTCGACTGAGCAGTGGTCTTGCGCACTGGACGAGGATGGTAGGGTCGATGCCATCTACACGGACTTCGAGAAGGCGTTCGATAGTTACCCACACAAACGTCTTATCCACTAACTTTTTGAAATTGGGATAAGAGGAAGGCTGCTGACATGGACAACAGTTTTTCTTGCAGGGAGATCACATACCGTGTGCATTGAGGCCTCAAGGTCAACTCCTACCCCCGTTCTAAGTGGTGTACCCCAGGGTTCCGTCTTAGGGCCGTTGCTATTCCTGGTTTACATTAACGACCGCGCCGGCGACCTGGGATGCAGCGCCATCATGTCTGCTGACGATGTTAAGCTTTGGAGAACCATCAGATCTGAGGCAGACGGGTACGCGTTTCAAAACAGGCTCAACTGCCCGAACAGTTGGTCAGCTCGTTGTTTCCTTAATTGTAATGTGGACAAATGTGTGGTCCTGAGACTCAGCACCAAAAAGATCAGTAAGGAGGACGATTCCTTTCAATACATCCTGGGTGGGCAGCCCCTTTCAAAGGTTGTGGAACAGAAAGACCTCGGCCTCATAATGACCTCCTCGCTGAAACCATCATCACAGTGTCAAAGGGCAGCCAAAAGTGCGATTCAATTCAATTATTTTTATTAAAGACCCGTCGGGGTCCCATCAAATCAAGTAAAAATAAATTAACATGCAAATTTTAGACGAGGTAGGCAAAATCTGCACAAAGTGCAATGCATAGTTTTTGAGATTAGAAGTCCGTTAAGCAAAATGAAAATGAAAAAAACGAGAGGTGAAAAAAAAACTCCAAAGCAAAATTTAAAAATAATTGTAGTAATTTGACAGGAGAAAAAAATTCCTCAGAAAAATAGCATCAGAAAAAAACAGGGAGGACTGGCCAGCATGTGGCGGTACAGAATGGAATATAGTCCGACATCAACATGGCCGAAATAAATGTCAGCAGTATATGGCATTGTGTAACGGATTTCATAAAATGGTACGTAGGCGGGTCGGTCAGGACTGGCCTGTATCGCCTTGAATAAGAAAAATAAGTGCCGAAATTGAAAACAAGTCTCAAGCCGATAGGAACCCAGATGCGGTCGGTTTCATTCAACCGAGTCCATCCGAGGATAGGGCAAAGGAGATGCGACCAGACTACTAGTATATGGCGAACATAGAAGGCTTCGCCAAGAGCATCGATGGAGCGCATTCAGTGAGGGCATCATGAAGATCAGTCCCGAGGCGATAGGAACCCAGATGCGGTCGGTTACATTCATCCGAGTCCCACCGAGGATGGGGGAAGGGAGATGCGACCAAACTACTAGCATATGGCGAATACAGAAGGTTTCGCCAAGAGCGTAGATGGCGCGCATTCTGTGAGGGCACGATGCATGAACTAAAAAATTGGAATAATTAACATTTCTGGTGAGGGATATTAGGTAGCGAGACTACTCATTAAGGAAGGAAACGTGAACAGATACGGAAATTTAATAGCGGCATGCTAAATTCCCGGTGGCCCTTTCTCAGTGTCATAGAAAAAGTTGTCTGGGAAGGATGAGGAAAATAAAAGTTTAATCGAGTCAGTATTCAGATAAAGGCGTAGCCTTCTCTTAAAGGTGTGTAGATTTTCTAAAGATCTTATATTTATTGGAAGGTTATTCCAGAGGAAAGTATACATGGAAGCGAAAAAAGGGAGCGCTTAGAGGTGGAGAATGCTGGAAGAGGTATAATTAGAGACAAGTTGCGAAGATTGTATGGGCGACTACTTGGGGTAAGTGTTGAAATCCGAGGAAAATTTGAACTATGATTAATGCGAAAGAGGAGACAGAAGCCCGCTTCTAGTCTTCGAACCCATAAAAATTTTAGATTAATTAGCTGACATCTATATGAGTAGGAGATATTGGGATGTTCCCTATCTAAAAGTTTTTTAGAAAAACGTCTTTGGACATTTTCAATTTTTAAACGACTGGCTCCATTCATCAAACCAAAGAATGGGCAACAATACTCGAGAATGGGAAGTACAAACATACGATAGAGCCTTAATTTAATTTCAGGAAGATAGAAATTGTAAGAAATAAAGCCACAAATCTGGGCAGCTTTGGCTGTAATTCTGTCAGCGTGCGGCGAGAGATCAAGATTACTAGTGTAGCTGAAACCTAAATCCTTGATGGTGGTACATTCAATCATAGGTGTTCCTTGAAAGACCACTGATTGGGGAAGCCTATCAGGTCCAAAACACATATAACGACATTTAGACGGAGAGAATTCCATTAGCCATTTTGAGCTCCAAGCTGAGAGAGCAAGCAAGTCAGCATGGATTTGCTCCAGACAATGAAGGCTCGTAGATTTTTTGAAAGAAT
>CACRXP010000356.1:554639-580267 GCA_902702965.1 Spirometra erinaceieuropaei | reverse complement strand
CTGGGTTCGAGTCCCACTTGCGGCGAGTTTTTCGCACATTGTCCTGATGGTGTTTTGTCGACTCCCATTATTAATTCAAACGATACGCAAGGGATTCTAGGTATGGGCGAAGTATTTAAAGGTGCAGGAGAAGCTTTTTAACAAAGCCAAAATTATGAAGTAAATATCAAACGACTCAGCCGCTTCTGGATCTGGAGAACCCGGCGGTGCTGTTGGCAGAGAATTGATACGAAGGAGTATGGTCGTCCCAAAGAAAGTTCTGTCGGAGTTCTGAGTGGATCGTTCGAGGAATTGCTGATTACGCTTCAATTTCTTAATCCAAATGGGCCCGCAGAGCGTCCAGTAGGCAGAAATCCCAGAAAAGGCAAATCCCTCGGAGGTCGAAAATTCGAAGAAGAAGAATTCACATCATTAATAGCTAAAGACTCTCTACGCCTATCTCGCTCGAGCCTCATTTTGGAAGCTAGTTGAAATATTGCAGCGATTCTTAGATGAACTGATAATGAGCTCACAGAACGATCTTTAAACTGCCTCCGTAACTTTTTAAGTCTGTTTTTAAGAAAGTGTGGGATAGCGGTGGAATTAGCACTCGGTTTGAACATCATCCGAAGAATAAGGTCAAGAAGACCTTCTGTTACGCATTGTAATAAATTGTTGAAAAAATTTAGATCATTATTTGAAAAAATATTGTGCCAATCAAGAGTGCATGTAAAGTTATTTACTAATTCCTTGTTGACATTAGCAAAGTCAAAAATACTACGTTGAACTGTTGGCTTTGCGGAAATGGCAACTGGAAGGCGACAATGGATTAATGCATGATCACTTGCAAAGAGGTCATGATAAAAATCCACAGATAAAGGGAAGGTGCCATTAGTAAAAATTAAGTCTAAAACACTATCGTTTCTGGTCGAAGAGTGAACTAATTGAGTCAGGTTTGAAAAGTAAATTGTGTCAAGCAGCTTCTGGAATTTAGGAGGAGAAGTATGTGTGTGCCAGTCAATTTCTGGCAAAGTAAAGTCGCCTACGATTATCTTGACATCGAAAGAAGTTTCTGCAATTTTTTCAAAGAGTTCACAAAGTTGGCTTTCATTTCCGGAGGAACAGGAGGATTATATACACATCCGACTAAGGCTTTCCTATTTTGCGGAAGGATTACCGAAGCAAAACATAAATTTCCAGAGAAGGAGTAAATGTTCAAGTTATAAGGCGATTGTGCAAGTGATGCTCTTATGTAAAGAAGGCATCCACCGCCGCGTCTGTCGGCACGGTCCTGGCGGTATAAACTGAGGCTATCTATGTTAAGTGCCGAGTCTGAAATTAGAGAGTGGGCCCAAGATTCAGTAATGAACAATACGTCTGTGTCAAACTCAACAGCTACACTTCTTAGGTGTGCCATCTTTTGCACGACAGATCTTGCGTTGAGAGAGACAATACTGAGCGTATTCCTAATATGTAGGTTCCGCTCATTGCTACTCATAAAAAAGGAAGAGCCGGAGGTGGAAAATTAAGCTGTTGAAACGAAGCAATTGGTGGAGGACAAAGTTGCTGCGGTCTAAAATTTATGGGGTAATTACTAGTTAGAGATGCAGCATTAGGTGGAAAAACATTTGAGGAGGACCCGGGAAGAGGAAAACTATTTTGTTGGGTTGGAAAAATAGGAGACAAGAAAGTAGGATTTTGGGAATTGTTAGCATAATACGAGGGGTAGTTTATGTTAGGTGGCGGACGTAATGGTTTCGGGAAACAGTTAACATCAGGAAAGGGCTTTATTATTTGGGGTGTCAGACTAGCAACGGGATTGTAAAATTTATCAGCAATGCAATATACTTGCATTTTGCAGTCTGATGTGTAAAAGGGTTTCACAACTGTGGCGTTAAGTTGAGAATTCAGGATAGGAACAGGTAAAGACCTCCCTGAACTCTCATCTAGCTCATTTGACCTAACTGCAAGGTCAGACCTGAGTGGCCAGGCGTGGGAACGGGGTGGATTCGATGTAAGTTTATTAACCATATCACTATTCTGAGTGCTGGGAGCCGGTTGTGCTTCAAGGACTAGCTCATCTTTACTGCTAAGATCAAGCTCCCTTATAAATTTGGGAGCCGCATTTGAACAATCCTTGCTCCGTGGGGGAGTTTTAAAGAGGCTAGTTTTAACCGTCTCTGTGATAATGTGATCAGTCGAAGAGCTAGATGGAACTGGGGCCGCTGTAGATAGTGGAGGGATTTGGTCTACACCAGATGGAGGAACTGCTTTAGAGGAAAAAGACATTTGAGTAGAATTCAGGGGTGGCTTTACGTTTGGTAACGGGGGAGAAATTTTTCGTTGCTGTGGAGTCCGGTCTCGACTAATAAAAAGTTTATTTCCCCTGAGATATTGAGTCGAGCGCTCCAAATGGGAGAAAATAAAATCCACGTATATCGATGAAAAGAGTTTGACAAGAATGGGTGGATTCTTGCTCCTAGATGAAAGCCTTTTAGCTTCCGCGACCCTACAGTTGAAGCCGCATGAAAAAAGGAATTGAAAGGCGACATCTATTGGCTGTCTACTCTTAGGAACGTTTTTTAATATAAAGTTGAAACTTCGTTTGTGCCTGTCTTCCGTCTCAGTCGCAACCAGGTTAATGAGAGGCATGAGCTTCTCACACTGCTGAGACGTAAGCGTTGGCAAATTTCCGTCAAGAAGGGCACCAAGGACAGAAAAAATTGATCCGCAACGCGACATAAAGTTGTTAAAATCATCAAGCGCCCATAGATCAATTTTTTTCATATGAACAATGGGTTTCAGATGAAGTTTAGTTTCCTTCAGATTTCGACGAAGGGTTGCTTGAGGTTTCATGCCGAAAACGCAATACAAGACTTAAGTCCAAATATTTATATGGATGATAACTGCCGAAACTTCGAGGATATATGGATGAGGCTATGTATGATGAAACGATTTCTGAAAGCTGCCAATATTGGTGGACCAGACAGCACAATTTATACTTAGCAAATTTTACTCAATACCAGAATGCAAACTTGAAAAAAAACGGGCAAATGATGATTTCGTAGGTGGCAAAACAGAACTATGAATAAATATGAATTGGATAATGAGGCTATGTAGGGTAAAATAGATAACAGTATAATTCTCAATAAACTGACGATGAAAGCCGTCAGTGGAGACAGTTTTTTGTTTAAAATATAAGGGTGTTATTTGCGCTGAGGCGAGGATTTGTGCAGATCGATAAAGAGATGTTCGGAAAAGCCTATGGGGAATTCGTCCGGTCTCACTTAGAGTATGCAGTCCAGGCCTGGCGACCGTGGTTGAAGAAAGATTATCAACGACTGGAAAGAGTACAGGCGATGACTACGTAGATGGTCAAGAATCTTAATCATCTGCCTTACGAAACTAGGCTGACCGGACTAAATCTATTTCCTCTCAATTACAGGCAACTGCGCGGCCATCTCATTCAAACCTACAGGATAGTCAGAGGCCGCGAGTGCACCCTAGACTTTGATAAATTCTTCGAATTCGCCGGGACTGACCGTCTGCATGGTCATCCCTTCAAACTGCAGAGGAAGCTGGCTCATTCGGACGTCCGACGGAACGCCTTCTCTCACAGGGCCATAGGGGCATGAAATGGCCTCCCTGATGCGGTGGTTCTTTCCAAAACTGCTGAATCCTTTAAGTTCAGACGACCGTTCTCTGAGAAACTACTTTACATATAATCACGATTGTTTTAGCGGCGGCAGTTTGCACCTGGCTCACATTTGCCGTTGTAAAGTTCCCGTCTGACGCAAATTTACAGTCAGCGAGGACCAGCAGGAGAAGACGGTGACTAGTGGTTATTTTATTGAAGGACCTACGTACAAAAAGAAACTAAGGGGGGCCTAATTACAAAAATAAACGAGGGCAGGGCGTGACTGTCCAGGGGAGGTTGGCGGAGAGCACAGAGATTCGGCGAAGACGGCGACGGAAGTCCCACGTCCGAAGGGCGGCGGCCTGCCACGGGGTTCCTGGAGGTTAATCCTCGCCCATATTTAAAGCTTCTCCAGACGTCAAGGTTGAATCCGCCATTGTTGATTCGTTGGGGCTAGGTTTAGGGGGGAGAGTTAAACAAACTTAAGTTAGAGCTATCCTCATTAATCTATGGTTATATTAATTTATTTACCGCATGCCTTTTATAAAAAGCTAACTTACGACTAAGCACCTGTCGCATAAATACGGAGATTTTGGCGCGTGCGTTCCTATAGGTGCGCGCCTTCTAGAAGTTTCCGCACCGTTAACCTTTTAATTTCCAGATTTACTGGTGCAACAATTGGTTCTATTACCGTTAATCAATATGAATAGGGAGCTCAATGGGCAAAAGCCTCATTTCCCTAACAAACTGGCTTAGACTGATCAGATGTTAGGAAAAGTATATATTCAAGGCCGGGACTAACGGTTACAGCAGCATTGCTGATATTGTGATTCCGAAACTCTTTTTTTTTCTTAGTGAGTACCGAGGCAAAGGACACACCTATGTGTTGAAATTTCTCGCCGTTTCCGAAGACTACTACACCATTGTCACCCTTAAGTACTGCTACTGGGTCCTCGTTTTCTAGTCAACTGATAATATCTTGGAATAAAATCTTGGGTTTTCATTCAGTTACCCGAGATTTTGCTCGAAATGCACATCAAACCCAGTTGTGGAAAACGTCTTCCTGTCCACGTTTTTCCGCCTTCTACTGCAAAATGGAAAGTGATTTGCAATCATGGTGGCAATTGCAAAAATTTTGTTAGGCGCCCGTGATTGCAATCTTAGAATAAAAAAGTCAGCAAAAAATCAAAGCGCAGAAGAAGATACTTAAGCACCAAGGTCGCAGTACAGCCAATTGTTAGCAAAATCGAAACAAAATGCGAAGAGTTAGAAAAGTTGGCCTCGAGACCGCAAAGATATTATAAAAAGATGCGATACGGCAGTTGTCACGCGATACAAATTTCAAGAATATAAGTAGAAGTGCATTTATTAGTCCATTGTCTATTCACCCTCGCCTAAGGTCTCTAGGACCTCCGTATTCATTTAGAGGATATATTTGACTCAAAGCCTTCAAATGATACAGAGCAGTCGTTTTTGGAATGAGGCTTGGTGTGTGATTCTTCCTGGATGTTTGGAATTGACCATATAACGGACAACGCGGTAAATGCGCTTTGCCAATAGGGGGAAGTAATTAAGCAGCATGACTTAATCACGATTTTGCATCTGTCTTCAAGGGTAAAAGGGACTCCGAGCAGGCTGACCTTAGTGTACCATATTGCCCAGTGATGGAAGGCATCGATTTCATGGAAGATGTGTGGATGGAAATTCTTGCGCTTGAGGAATGCAACTCTCCAAGTTGGGACCAGATACCGGCAGAAACGCTGAACGAGCTTGTTTGCGAGCTCTTGAAATCACTTGTGCATATTTTTCTAATTGGAAAGTGGCGAATATGTGCCACGTTCACATGGGTGAGTACAGAACAGGTGCTAGCAAGTATCGACCAGAGAGTTTCCGTCAGTGTATTTGAGGGAAATAGGCTTACGCATTTGAACTTCCTATTTGTACATAAAAAAATAAAGAAAATAAGAAAAAATGTGAAGAAATTACAGCATTAAGTGAAAAAAAATAGAATAGATTTATTATAGCGCCCCTTGCGCACTGTCAGTCTCCCTTGAACACAGGAAAAAAACCTAAAACAAACTCATCCATTTCGACTACACTGTGACTGCATTTGTCTTGCCAACAGAGGGCGGATTGAGAGTTTGTTTTAAGTTAAAAAACCTGAGTTCCAAGGAAAAATAATCACAAAAGTTTAAGAAGGAACGACATGTACAACATTAAAATTGAAGTGTGCAGTTTGGTAGTTTCTGGGTGGGCATGAATAATATCTCCTTCATGGAAATTGAAGAAATTTGATATCGACCTGACCTTGAGAGTATTTTCCAGTTCGGTAAATTTTGGTGTGTTCTAGTTAGTGGTTGCAGTCTATCTGGCCAGCTGTAAAGGGGCGGTCGCACATTTACTTCGTGTTTTTCTGGAGGCTTGCCATAACTGTCTGGACTAAGGGCTGGAAAAGATGAATATATATATATTGTACATATCGTCATTTTTTGAAACTTTTGTTATTATTTTCCCTTAGAACTGAGGTTTTTTTTAACTTAAAACAAACTCTCAATTCGCGCTCTTTTGGCTAACCAGACACCCGAAGCAAATGAAGTCAAAGTGCAGTTGAAATTGACGAGTTTGTTTTAGGTTTTTTTCCTAAGTTCAAAGGGGACTGACAGTGCCCAAGGGGCGCTACAATAAACCTATTCCATTCCATTCCATATCAGGAGTAAGAAACATTCAATGGTAAGTCACAATCAAAGCTGTCAAAATAATATTGAATCATGTATCATATTTATTCTTGTGAATATGACATTATAAGAGTAGTGGCCGACTGGTTACTATGATCTAATATAGTTGTATATATGTTTACTATGACCTTAATATAGACTTACGTACAACTTATATGTAGGGTTTTATCGAAAGTGATGTTATTTTTAGTTCCTTAAGGGATATTTTGTGTCAGGTTACATAGCCGATAAAAACGATAACGGGAGGAAAGAAAGAATATCACTATTTGTTCTATGTTTATCAATGATGCTATTTTTCAAAAATTTGATTGTTTTTAGTGCTGTGTTCGGTGAGTGCCATTTGCAGTATGAAGTTTAAAATTAGGCCTATCACAATACCTAATCCTCGTTTGGAACTCTAAAAAGGACTGCTGACGTATCAAAGAACAACCAGCGCCTGAGTCCACTAGGCATGAAAGACTAATGCTGCCTACGAAGCCTTCAACTAAAGGGTAAATAGTAGGACCAACGCATGAAACAGCTGAATCAGAAACAATGTAGTACTTACCGCTACTGTCCTGTGGGCCGACGTCGATTGACTGGACAGGCCGACGGTTCTGGGGACCATTGGAGCGACGGGGCGGTTGTCAGCGCCAATTGCCTTGCCGCGGAGAAAACGATCCGCAGGAGCACGGACGCCAAGGAGTTTGGGTGCCGGCATCGGCCGTGAGACTCGGGCGCACGGAGGTGGCTCTGAAGAGTTCCTGGGGGCGGACGGAAGAAGCGGCCTGAAGCGCCTCTTCTTGTTGGACAAGTTGAAGGGCAGCGTCCAGAGTAGAAAGTTGTGCACGGAGGAGGACCTTCCGAACCTCTGGGTCCGACACACCGTGGACGAACTGGTCCAGCAGCATCTGCTCCATGTCCGCGGCCTTCATGGTGGGGTAGGCCCGGCGCCCGAGGAGACGGAGAGCCTGGTGGACCTCCAGTACCCCTTCCGGAGGTTTTTGTGTTCGACGGTGGCATTTGGAGCGCTCCAGCCAGGAGGGCGTCGTCCCACAGAGGATTCCTCGGAGGTTCTTTAAGATCTCCGTGCCCGGCACTGAGGATGATATGCCGGCAGCCCGAGCCAGATCGTAGACGTCGTCGTCAAGCTGGGCCAGAATGGCTGAACCATGGCCACTGGCGTCGATACCCCGCAGGTAGTCCTCCATGCGAGAGACCCACCGATCGAAATTGCCCGCGCGGCTGAGCTTGGCAGGGGGTGGTTCACTGGCGCTTGGGAGAGCAAGCTTCTGCAACTCCTTGACGAGTTTACCGACCAGACATGTCCGTTTAACGGTCCTTACCTCACTCGTTGTATGGGATAGACTGGCTTATATCAACCGCGCGGTTTAAATTTTGGACTCGCAAGAAGGAAATTTCCAAACGGTTTCCTCTCTCACAGAACAAGGCTCTCCACAAGAATTGGCTTGAAGAACACCTAATTGCCTTCGCTTTCATCGGCATTTTATCTCACGACCAGGACACCTTTTCCGCAGTCTTCACCTACCACCGGAATTCAGCCTTGATCTGCACCACCTACCGTTTCGAAATACTGTCTCAAAGTGCTTTTTAGTGTCCCGTGCAACGTCTACGAACGGCTGAGTCGATTAATTCTTATTATTATTTCTGCTTGTTGCGCTGTTTATAGTCAGATCGTTAGCAACTTTCAAACGTAAAATTAGTTAAAACGCTCGTCAGACCTTCCACTCTCAAGTTATTTCGACAGACCACTAGAAAACGGTCACATCTGAAATTCTTTCCCGAAGATTTCCTTTTTACACAATTTAAGAAAGCACTACGAACATGTGCGCTGCTGCTCAAAATATGCCTCCATGCGGAGTCGATCTCGCGACCTTCAAAAGTTCGTTCAGCAGCCCAGACCGCTCGGCCACCTCGGCATGGTCGCCTGCCCTCCCACAAAACTACATGGATTATACGGGCGAGCCATACGCAAATAGGCTTTGTGATGGGTGCCAGCTGTTAGCTTCCAGGGTCAACCATCTCGAGAAAGAGATTGGGAAATTAAAGGCTCTTCTAGAATATGACTTATACGCACCTGACGATACAAGTGCTCCCACTGGACGAATAACAAGGAGTAAAACAAAAGTACCTCCTTTGAAAGGCTCTTCAGAAATGCCTCCTGTAACAGATACGGCTGCACATGATCGAATGGCAAAAAATAAAAATGACAGCAGTCAACGAGGAAAACAGAAAAACAAAAAAAAATCTGATTGTAAAAAAAGCCAATGAAAATGAACAGCCGCTTCTAAGTGATATTCCCACAGCACCCGAGCCAGAAACCACGACAACAGTCCCGTCCAAAACGGTTAATGCCGAAAGTCCAAAAACAGTTCGTAACGCCCAGAAAATTCTTGGATCGGATGGGTCCAGCACAAGTAGTGGTATTGAGGCCATTGCCGAATCTACAGACCATCATTCGCTACCGCCCATATCAACGGCCCCCTCCAATTCGGTTAAAACTGGTATCGATCATCTAAACCGCGATATAGCATGTGTTCCACCACCGCCAGCTAATACCCCTAAAGTACCACATCCACCAGAGAGAAATACAACAACAAAATATACGAACGATATCGCACGAGACCAATGTCTCGTTATTCAGGGGCTCCTGAATCTAATGCCAACACTCCTAAAGACCGGGTTTCGGAAGATCTAAGGCTTTTCCAAGGCTTGCTTAACAATATCCTGGAACACACTGAGGCAATTGAAGTACTCAAAGCCTTCCGTCTCGGAAAGCGGACAAACAATCTGCCTACACCAACACGCCCCCGACCACTCAAAGTTGTGCTGGCTTGTAAGAAGCAAGCTGGGTTGATTCTATCTCGGCGCTTTAGAATAAAAGGCACAAACTCCGGCGTTTTTTTTTTCAACCGGATTACTCGCCAGCAGAGAGTCTGAAACGTCGTCTTCTAGTTCTGGAGCTGAGGAAGAGACTCAACGAAGGAGAACGGAATTTGGTTATCTACAACAACCAAATCAGACAGCGCCCATCATCTTTTCTTTGGACGGGCCCGATCCGGATGACCGCGCAACTGGAATAGTGGGCGAAAGTCCTAGACGCATCGAACTTACTTATCTGCCAGCCGCAAATCGCAAACGGAAATTTCTATATACAAATGTGCAGAGCATGTTATCGAAAGTTGACGAGCTCAAGATCCATCTATCTCATCTATCCCCGGATATTAGCTCACATACAGAAACTTGGCTGAACCAGCAGGTAGACAACCGTGAATTAACTATACCAGGATACCAGCTGTTTAGAAGAGACAGGTCAGGACGTCAGGGCGGAGGCGTACTCACGTATGTAAAACACGGGCTTATGGCCTCAGCCAAAACAGATAAACTTTCGTGTACTTCTGAGGCTATTTGTCTAACTATAAAAGCACCGGGTTCACCGAGCCTTGACATTCTGACGGTCTACCGACCACCGATAAATGATCCCACGGTGGACGCCCGTCTGATTGAGGACCTGGAGAGATTCTCTATCCGGTCCGAAGTCTTAATCATGGGGACTTCAACGCACCTCTTATCGACTGGAGTTCAGCTTATGCATCTGGTCCAGACCATGCTTTCGACCGACGTTTGCTGGGCATGACCTTCAAGTTATTTCTCACTCAACACTTCTCTTTTCCGACGAGGGTGCGCGAAGGGCAACAGTCAAACTGTCTGGATCTGCTCCTTACGAAGTCACTGGACAGCGTTGATGAGGTGCAATGTCTACCCCCCTAGGTCGAAGCAATCACGTCGTACTGTCGTGGGAGTACTCCATTTTTTCTCTGCCCGAAAAGGCCACCAGGGTTAGAAGGAACATTTGGCGCGGTGACTTTGCCCAAATGAAATCTGAACTAAACACCATTAACTGGGAATCAGCTTTTTCCGGTGACATAATCAAGGATTGGGACTGGTTTAGTGAGTTACTGCACGTTCTTCTCAGAGACCACTGTCCTATTTCACGGAAGAAACTAAACTGCAGACCCCCGTGGCTAACACAAGCTTTAAAAAAAGAAGTGAATAAAAAGCGGAGGTTATGGAGGAAAGTCCTCTCGGATAGGAGCTATGTGTCGTTAAATGCATACAAAGCACAGAGGAACCTAGTTAGGAGGTTAATCCTCGGGACGCGGCTTACGTTTGAGAAAGACCTACTAAATCGAGCCGCAGAAAATCCGAAGTTGTTCTATGGTTACATAAGAAGAAGCACACGAAACAGAGACCCAATCCCGTTATTGAAAACTAGTGACGACCTATAACTCAGTGAAGACGGAGAAAAGGCAGAGCACCTTTCACAGTTCTTTAAGTCCATCTTTATGAAGGAAAGCGCATTTCTCCCTCCCGACTGCGACATAGTGGACGGGCCAACGATTGAGCACGTCTCTTTCGCCGAAGCTATTGTTCGCAAAGAACTGTTGAAGTTGAATGAGTCTAAATCAGATGGGCCGGATGACATACCGCCCAAATTGTTGAAGGAACTTGCTGGAGAACTATCCAAACCACTGTCCATGCTCTTCCAAGCTTCGTTCGAAGCAGGCTATTTGCCCTCCGATTGGAAAACAGCGCGGATCACGCCAATTTATAAAGGCGGCAGCAAGGTCTTAGCAAACAACTACAGACCAATCAGCCTTACTTCAATTTGCTGCAAAATTATGGAGAAAATAATAAAGCGAGAACTGATGCACTTCCTAGAAGAGCATAATCTGCTATGCGATGCCCAGCACGGATTTCGTAGAGGCAGATCATGCGTGACGAATGTACTATATTGTTTAGATCGCTGGACCCGGGCAGTCGATGGCAGCAATGCAGTGCACGCAGTCTACGTCGACTTTAAGAAAGCATTCGACAGTGTACCCCATCAGCGTCTCCTGTACAAATTAAACCGAACAGGCCTGAGGGGTAATCTCCTGAGGTGGATACAAAGTTTCTTGATCGGTCGCTCTCAAAGTGTCCACGTCGGTGACAGGCAGTCGGCGGAGGTAGCGGTTGAAAGCGGTGTTCCACAAGGCTCCGGTCTTGGCCCTACCCTATTCATTATATACGTCAATGACTGCGTCAGTGAACTGAATTGTGATGTCGCCATGTTTGCTGATGATGTTAAACTTTGGAGCGTCATCCGAACTGAATTTGACGAAGAGCGCTTGCAGGCAGACCTGACCCGACTCGAGAAATGGTCACAGGACTGGCTTTTGCCGTTTAATGTGACTAAGTGTAATGTCCTGCGAGTCGGCAGGACCTGATTTCTGAACCGGAGGGTTTACCACCTAAATGGCGTACCATTGCAGGAGGTAGACGTCCAGAAAGACTTGGGGGTATGGGTAACGGCTTCTCTAAAACCGTCGCTTCACTGCTCCAAGGTAGCCAAGTCCGCGATGTCAGTCCTTTATCTTGTTAAGAGAGCTTTCTCTACCTTTGATGAGGACTGCTTCGTTAAAGTCTTTCGGACTTTCGTACGGCCACAGCTAGAGTTCGCTATTCAGGCGTGGAAACCCTGGACTTCTAAAGATCTCAGCATCCTTGAGAAAGTTCAGAGGCGGGCAACCAAACTCGTAAGTGGACAGGGTTCACTACCCTATGAAACCCGATTGTCCAATCTCGGCCTCTTTCCACTGAGTTACAGACAGCTAAGAGGCGACCTTATACAAACATTCCGTATACGGCGCGGCCAGGACTGCTGTCTCGTACCTACTGATTTATTTGAGTTAGCGACCACAACGAACCTCCGAGGTCATCCACTTAAACTACGCGTAACTGGCGCCAAGCTGGACACTCGGAAGTTCTTCTTTTCAAACAGAGTGATCGAGGCCTGGAATGCTCTGCCTGCAGATGTCGTCATGTCCACCTCCGTCGAGGCTTTTAAGCGCAACTTGGACCAGATTGCCACCAATCGTCATAATGCCACCTGACAGATAGTCTAGCATTTCGTTCGAACAGTTTATTAATGTTGTTATATTACTTTCTGTATTTCAGTAACGTTTGTTTTTTAATATTGTCCAATGTCTGTTGAATGTGTGTTGACATTCAATTCGTCTCCCTCCGAAACTGAGATAGCACCAACTATCCCTAGACAGACTACTGTACAGCACATTTAGTAACGTTAATGTTTTTAACTCTTGGAACAATTCGTTTATCTGCCTGGCTTACAAAAAGTTGCTAATCTGAAGAAACTCTGTAGCCGTTTGATGTTTCCATTTTCAAATTTTTTTTATTGTTTGCCTCTTTGTAACAAATAGGGAGTTCAAGGGTTTAACACCTATATTTCCCTCAAATAAACTGAACTGAAAAAAATAAACTGAATGCCGAATAGGGTCACCGCTGCCACCAAATTGTAACGTTCCCGAAATTGTAACGTTCCCGTCTAACGCGAGTATAGTAGTCAACGAGGCCCAACAGGATGAGACGGACTAGTCACTATTTTACTGACAGACCTATGTACAAAAAGAAACTAAGGGAAGAGTCCTAATTACAAAAATAAACTGAATCTGGGGGGATTGTTCACAGGGGCGACTTGGAGCACTGGGATCCAGCGGAGAAGGCGAGAGGGGTTCCTCGTCCGGAGAGCGGCGAGAGGCCACGTGGTTGTTGGAGGTTAATTTTAATTTAATTAAATTTACTTATTTTTATTAAAGGCCCGTCGGGGTCCCATGAAAGCTAGTAAAAATAAATTAACATGCGAATTTTAAACGAGGTAGGCAAAATCTTTATAACGTGCAAGACATAGTTTTTGAGATTAGAAGTCCGTTAAGCAAAATGATAAGCGAGGGGTGAAAAAAACTCCATACAAAGATTTAAAAATGATTGGATTAATTTTCAGAAAAAAAACCCCTCGAAAAAATAGAAAAAGAAAAATGCTGTCAGGACTGGCCTGCATGTGGCGGTATAGAATGGATTACATTCAGATATCAACAGGGCCGAAATAAATGTCAGCTGTATATGGCATTGTACAACGGATTTCATGAAGGGGTAAGTAGGCGGGTCGGTCAGGACTGGCCTGTATGTGGTCTTGAATAAGGCAAATAAGTGGCGAAATTTAAAACCAGCCTCGAGGTTATAGGAAACTAGATGCGGTCGGTTACATTTAACCGAGTCCATCCGAGGATGGGGCAAGGCAGGTGCGACCAGGCTACTAGTACATGGCGAATAGAGAAGGCTTCACCAAGAGCGTCGATGGAGCGCATTCTGTGAGGGCACGATGCATGAACTGAAAAATTGAAAAATAAACATTGCTGGTGAGGGACCTTAGGAAGCGAGACTACTCATAACGGAATAGATAGATAGATAATTTTTATTAAAGACCCGTCGGGGTCCCATCAAAGCAAGTTAAAATAAATTTGCATGCGAGTTTTAGACGAGGTAGGCCGAATCTTTACAAAATGCAATTCCTAGTTTCTAAATTAGAAGTCCATTGAGAAACATGATGATTGAGGGGTGAAAAAAAAACTCCTAAGAAAAAGCTAAAAATGATTGGATTAATTTTACAGGAGAAAAAAAACCCCTCTTTAAAAATAATAACAGAAAAAAGCGAGCAGGACTGGCCTGTAGGTGGCGGTATATAACGTATTGTTGTCGGTCATCGTCACGGTAGCAATAAATGTCCGCCTTGATGGGTACGAATGTGGGTCAGACAGGACTGGCTTGCAAATGGCATTGTATACGGGATTCACAATTGACATTGTCTGGGCCGGATTGATACGCCGCATGAGACTATTCGCGTCAAAGAGACCAGACGAGAGAAACCCAGATGCGATCGGCCACAGCACGCTTCGAGCTCAGCCGAGCAGTGGGGAAGGGAGGTACGACCGAACTACTAGTAGACAGTGAATACTGAGGGTTCCGCCGTGAGCGTCGACAGACCGCATGAGGTCGGAATGCGGGAGATGACATCAAAAACCGCGAAAATTGACGCTATGGGGGGGAAGGATAGCGATGGATTAAGAAACCAATTCAAAACAGGGGTTTCTAATGATATAATTAAGAGTTACCACTTAATCTACCACTAAATCCCAGGAGCACCCTTCTCGAAGTCAAGAATCTGAGTGTTTGGGAATGAGACCGTTAACAGTGCCTCTATGCTTTCCGGTGTAAGATGGTTGCGTAATTTCGACTTGAATATCAGTAACCTAGGCGATAATCTAATTTCAGGCGGAAGATTATTCCAAAGGAAGGCATATTTGGTAGCAAAGAAGAAGGAGCACTTAGATGTAGTACAAAGAGGCGGCGGAATCACCATGCAGGAGTTGCGCGTGGCATAAGACCGATCTCTCGGAGTGAGAGTGTCAATGTGCGGAAGACTGGAGCTAGAGTTGATGTGAAAAAGGAAGCAAAGGCCAGCTTCGAGTCTTCTAACCCACAAAAACTTCATGTTCGCCAGCTGACATCTCTGAGTATAAGAAATACTGGACGAAGCTTGAGAGAACAGTTTCCGGGTGAAAACCCTCTGAACAGATACGGAAATTTAATAGCGGCATACTAAATTCGCGGTGGCCCATTCTCAGTGTCATAGAAAAAGTTGTCTGGGAAGGATGAGGAAAATAAAAGTTTAATCGAGTCAGTATTCAGATACAGACGTAGCCTTCTCTTAAAGGTGTGTAGATTTTCTGAAGATCATATATTTTTTTTATTGAGGGTTTTTTTCTCCTGTACAATTAATCCAATCATTTTCAACTTTTTGTAAGGAGTTTTTTTCACCACTCAATCATCATGTTTCTCAATGGACTACTAATTCAGAAACTATGAATTGCGTTTTGTAAAGATTCGGCCTACCTCGTCTAAAACGCGCATGTAAATTTATTTTAACTTGCTTTGATGGGACCCGACGGGTCTTTAATAAAAATTATCTACCTATCTATTGGAAGGTTATTCCAGACGAAAGTATATCTGGAAGCGAAATAAAGGGAGCGCTTAGAGGTGGAGGACGCTGGAGGAGGTATAATCAAGGACGGGTTGCGCAGATTGTATGGGCGACTACTAGGGGTGAGTGCTGAAATCCGAGGAAAATTTGAACTATGATTAATGCGAAAGAGGAGACAGAAGCCCGCTTCTAGTCTTCGAACCCATAAAAATTTTAGATTAATTAGCTGACATCTATCTGAGTAGGAGATATTGGGATGTTCCTTATCTAAAAGTTTTTTATAAAAACATCTTTGGACATTTTTAATTTTTAAACGACTGGCTCCATTCATCAAACCAAAGAATGGGCAACAATACTCGAGAATGGGAAGTACAAACATACGATAGAGCCTTAATTTAATTTCAGGAAGATAGAAATTGTAAGAAATAAAGCCACAAATCTGGGCAGCTTTGGCTGTAATTCTGTCAGCGTGCGGCGAGAGATCAAGATTACTAGTGTAGCTAAAACCTAAATCCTTGATGGTGGTACATTTAGTCATAGGTGTGCCTTGAAAGACCACTGGTTGGGGTAGCCAATCAGGTCCAAAACACATATAACGACATTTAGACGGAGAGAATTCCATTAGCCATTTTGAGCTCCAAGCTGAGAGAGCAAGCAAGTCAGCATGGATTTGCTCCAGACAATGAAGGCTCGTAGATTTTTTGAAAGAATATACACATTTGAGATCATCGGCATAAATAAATGATTGGGAATGTTTAACTGCTGTCGTATTTAACTCGCCCGTATTTATAGCTTCTCCAGAGCAGAAGTCGACAAGGTTGGGTCCGCCATTGTTGATTGGTTGAGGGTAGGTCGAGGGTGAAAAGTTAAACAAACTTATGCCAGGGCTATCTTGCTTAATTTTAGCGTTATAATAATTTATTATATGCATACTTTTCGTGAGAGGCCAAATTGCGACTGAGTGCCTGGCGTATAAGTATGGAAAAGTTCGGCGGGCGCGCCCCTTTAGGGGCGCGCTTTCTAGAACCTTCTCCAAGATGGCGGCCGCACGTGGTCGAGCATTCTAGAACTTCGTACAATCTGGCCAGCTGTAAATGGGCGGTCGCACATTTACTTCGTGTTTTTCTGGAGGCTTGCCATAACTCTCTGGACTAAGAGCTGGAAAAGATGAATATATATCAGGAGTGAGAAACATTCAATGGTAAGTCACAATCAAAGCTGTCAAAAAAATATTGAACCATGTATCATATTTATTCTTGTGAATATGACATTATAAGAGTAGTGGCCGACTGGTTACTATGATCTAATATAGTTGTATATATGTTTACTATGACCTTAATATAGACTTACGTACAACTTATATGTAGGGTTTTATCGAAAGTGATGTTATTTTTAGTTCCTTAAGGGATATTTTGTGTCAGGTTACATAGCCGATAAAAACGATAACGGGAGGAAAGAAAGAATATCACTATTTGTTCTATGTTTATCAATGATGCTATTTTTCAAAAATTTGATTGTTTTTAGTGCTATGTTCCGGTGTTATACAAGCGGCTGGTATCATCAGCGCCCTTTCGGACCAAATTCTATATCAAAGAATTGACTTGAAAAATGTCATATTTTATTCAAAAATAAGTGTGTATTGTTATTTGAAAGGAATTTCTTCGTTTTTGTTTTAAACTCGATTAGGGTTCGACTTTTCCGGATAGAACTTGGAAGAGCATTCTAGATAGTGGCATATCTTATGGTGTAGAAATTCGACCGTTGGGACTTTTTCAATTTGGGTATCCCTTTAATATCTTAGTTATTTCTGGTGTTTCTCGGGGCGTTTTTGTTGGCAAGTAAATTCATTTTGAGAATATCTTGGTCATGGGTGACCTTGAATAGGAAGTTTATACCATTTCGGAGTCTTCTGATCCAGAGTTTTCGAAGACCGTATTTATGATATAGTTCTAAGTATGAACCTTGGATGTTATGACTTCTGGACAAAGATCGAGTAAAACGTCTCTGAATGCCTTCTAGTTTCTTTCGGCCGTCTGAGGGCATTATACCGAAGAAAAATGAGCAATAATCTACGAGAGGTAAAACATACATTTTGAAAAGTTGTATTCTTAGTGCATTTAAGGTGAAGTTTTTACATATGAATCCAAATAGGCGAGTGGCTTTCGGTGATATTTGTCGGGCGTGGGGAGATAAATCAAGAGTATTTGTATAGCTGAGACCTAAATCTTTTACCGATGGGGCCTCCGTTATTTCATTATCCTCAAATATTATGGGCGGAAGTTTTTGTGTGCCAAAGATCAGGAGATGATATTTTTCGGGTGAAAAGGGCATCTGCCACTGACTACTCCATTCGCTGAGTTTTCTGAGATCAGTTTCAATTGTTCTGTGAATATTGGCAACTGTGTTCCCGTTATATGCATATGCAAGTTTAAGGTCGTCCGCATATAAAAACGTCTTAGCTGAGACAGATATGGACGATAAATCGTGAATATATATAAGAAATAGAAGGGGACGTAGGATAGTGCCTTGAAGTACTCCACTAGTAATAGGGGATGGTTCTGAGACTGCATTTCGAATCTGCACAACTTGATATCGGTTTTGAAGATAGGATTTAAGGAAATCGAGAAGGGGTGGTCTAATTCCATGACTTTTTAGTTTTACCAGTAGTCTTTTATGGGGGACTTTGTTAAAGGCCTTTTTCAGATCGAAGTATACTGAAGCTGCTGTGTTTCTATCATCTCTATTGCTGGAAACGAATTCCAAAAAAGTTAGGTGGCATGACTGATACGACTTTTTAGGTAAAAATGCATGTTGAGAGGATGGAATTAGGTTGGCGTTTATGAGATGGTCTAGTACTTGGGTGTAGACTACTTTTTCGAGGATTTTAGCTATAGCCGGTGTTCGGCGAACACCACGATAGTTTGGGGTATGAGATCGGTTGCCGCTTTTAAAGATAGGTGCGATTGTCGAGTATTTCCACATGTCCGGAAAAATTGCACTTGACTGGAGTAAGGTGAATAACTTAGATAGGAGTATTGGAGCATATGTCATATGCTTCAGAATACATAGGGAGATTTTGTCCGTCCCATAAGAGTTAGCGTTGGATAGTTGCTTAATCACTACTTTAACAGTTTCTTCACTAAAACGAATCTCACTAAGGATGCGTTCTGTCATTTCGGTAAGTTGGGGGGTCGCTCCATTCTCGACTGTGTAGTTAGTTGAGAAGTATTTGTTGAATGCATTTGCTATTTGGTTGTCATTTGTTATAACTTGTCATAAGTCATTAATAATAGTTCGTGGTCCTGACTGTCGATGACTATTCATTTGTTTCTTAAACATCTGAGATGTTCGTTCAGGGGATTCTAATGCCCGATGTCCTGCTGCTATGGTGTTTTGTGTTTGCATTTTCGTAACTAGGTCTTGAATTTCCCTAATTCGTCGAAGTGTAGATAAATAACTTACAGAGGGGTTGTGTAGCTGTTTTTTAGTTTTTTTCCAGCTTAGTTGAAAGGAAGTGTGGGATTAGTGGTTTCTTATACGGGAGTCTTTCGTCTATCAAGGTATCTCGAATTATAAATAGGACAGAGTACAATAGGTTGACTGCTTCAATAGGGGATGTTGTTAGAAAATATGGACTTCAGTCAAATGACCTAATATGGTTGTTCATGGAGTCTTTTTCAAGTTTTTTGGGTTTTGGCGGGGGTTTCTAAAATGGGGTGTTAGTTTTGCATTTAAGGGGAGTGTTGCTTTGATGTCTTTGTGGTCACTTTCAAAGGTTACACAGTCGTAGCGCATATGGAGTGCATATGCAGGCATTGATTCACATAGGTAACTGGTCTTATGACTACAAAGTCACATAATACGCCTGTTGCTGCAGCATATGTCTGTCAGGCCGACAATTAGATGTCTCCACAGATTGAGACATAACAATCGTCACGGGCAGGTTATTCCACGGTTACACGACACGATTGTAGAAAAAATACTTTATCACATTCAATCTACCCTGAGGCACACGTAGTTTGAAGGGATGTCCCTGGAGGTTAGTTGTAGTGGCGGGTTGGAAAAAGTCGTCTCACCGGGGGGCGCAGTCCAAACCACACACTATGCGAACAGTTTGTAGCAAGTCTTTGCGCAACTGCCCATAATCCTGAGGATAGAGATTAAGGTTAGTTAGGCGGATCTCGTATGGCAGTGCACCTTGAACTCTTATTAATTTTGTCGCTCGCCTCTGCACCCTTTTGAGCAAATTGTAATTCTGCTGCCTCCACCGTCCCCAGGAATGAATTGCATATCAAGATGCGGCCTTAAAAACGTTCTGAAGACTCTGGAGAAGCAGCCTTAATAGAAAACTGCGCACACCCGCTTGATGGAGTATAGCATTGAAGTTGCGGCATTAACCACCTTACAACAATGTTTAGAAGGCTTTAGGCTGTCTGCAACCCAGACTCCGAGATCTTTCTGCGTTCCTGCTTCTCGAAGTGGCATTCCGTTCAGATGGTATTGCCGCGTACTAGGGGTCTGATTTCCGAGGCGCAGTACGGTACATTTGTTCATATTGAAAAACAAGAGCCATCTGTGGGACCACTCGTCCAATCGACAAAGATTTTCTTCGAAGATGGTTTCATCAGCAGCATTCTGGATGACTTTGCAGATTTTTATGTCATCTGCAAAAATAGCACTATTACAGTCCAACTCATCTACACAATTATTGCTGGACAAGAGAAACAGGGTTGGTCCGAGCACTGAGCCTTGTGGGACTCCACTCTCTATGAATGTGCGCCTTGGTTGCCGTTTTTCTACGCAGGACCTTTGGGAACGTCCGACGAGGAAATTCTCGATCTATTTGAGAAGTTTGCCGCCGATGCCCATGACTCTCAAATTGTGCAGGAGACGATTGTGTGGGACACTGTCGGACGCTATCCGGAAATAAATATAGGCCACATTTACAGTGTGTTTTGCATCCAGGGCTCTTGTCCAACCTTTCATTGTGTATGGTAGGTTCGTTACACATTATCTTCCCCTACGTAAACCGTATTGTGCACTGGGCAAGGGGTTGTTGGTTTCCAAATAAGCCATGAACTCCTTTTTGATGGTTTTCTTCATCACTTTGCATCAGATTGATGTCAGAATGACGGGTCTCAGTCAGTCAGTCAGTGTATTTGAGGGAAATAGGCTTACGCCTTTGAACTCCCTATTTGGAGATACAAAATCGATAAACAAGCAAAAATTTGAAGAAATTACAGCATTAAGTCTGTAGTTCGTCGCAACAGCACGACTACCGCTTTTGTAAAGGAGTGTAATGTGTGCCGTTTTCCAGTCTGTGGGAAGGGTTCCATCATCAAAAGATTTCCGGAACAGAAGGATGGTGGTTTGGCCGGCTGTTGGGCAGGCTCAGAGAGCGGCTTTGCTGGCATCTCGTCCGAACCAGGAGAAGTACATTCCGTCAAGTTTTTTCATTCATCCAAAATCGCTTATTCTCGAAACGCAATATTCTCAATACTCGACCTTCCATGTTCTCAGAGCTAGATGGGGTGAAATCTGCTTCTCTTGTGAAAACAGATTGAAAAAACTGAGAAGAATGTTCAGCTTTATTTTTACTGTCCAATATCTCCTAACCGTCATCATTCCTCATGACAGGAATGGGATTCCTGTTATGGGTACTCTTTCGCAAATAGCTGTAGAGCAAGTTCGGATTTTTAACGACTCGGTGTAGCAAATTACTCCCGAAATCCCGTCACCTCTTTAAAACTAAGCTTTCCGCCTTATTTCTTTGAACATTATACTCTGTAAACGCTGCATTGTCGTCGTTTCCGCAAAATTTATTCTACAGCCCTCCTTTCTTGTTGATTTCCTTTTGAGGTCTCGCGTTAGCCACTGAGGTCGACTGGATGTCCTAGGCCTTGAAAAGGGTCAGTGGCTCTTCATTAGATGCAGAAACCGATCCTTGAACAAATTCCAATCCTTGTTAACGTTTCCGGAGAAGAGAACATCCCAGTCTATTTGTGATACCTCAGCTCTCATTTGGCAAAAGTCCCCTTTCCATATATTTGGTTTCGTCTCGTCTTTTGCATGCGGTTCAGAATACAGTTCGTAATCCCATAAACGTACTGCGTGATCACGTAGACCGAGCATAGGTAGGTAGTAAACCTCGTCTATACTGTCAGGATCTTTGGTGAATACGAGGTCCAAACAATTATCCTGCTGTCCTCCGCGCGCTCTAGTTGGAAACAGGACATGTTGCGTGGGAAGAACTTCTAGGGTTGTATTTAGTAGACGGTATTTGAAGGTATACTTAAAGCACTTCGCATGCATATCGCTCCATTGAATGCAGGGTTCATTAAAATCCCCCGCGAGAACAACGTCTGGTCGGCTGGTGATCTATTTTATGCTTTCCAGTAGACAATTATCTGGGTCTACTGTCTAGATAAGAGAAGAGACGGTAAGGACGAACGGAACTTTCCAAGCAACCGCAAGATTAGAATTGGTGGCAGCGGGATGGGATACTGTTTAGTAGGTCCTGTAAATTATGCCATTCCGTCTACTGGCGTAGTCGGATGCACGATCAAGAGGGGAAGGTACAGGCATGCGCGAAAAGGAGAGGCGAACATGTCCACGAGCTTGATTAGAGGAGGAAGTGAGGGCACTCCAAACGATCGTAACAACGCGAGAAATTAAACCCAACGGCCCACCGGAAGGCACCGTGAACAAACGCAATCTGCAAGCTGACCTCTACTCTACCCCCTTGTGGTACCGAACCAAGCCACTCAGCGGATTATGAACGGAAAACGCCAGGCATGCATAAAGGGGATCTATCCACTGGTGTACACAGATAAAAGGCTGAAAGTAAATGGAAAGGTATGTGCTACTGGGGAAAAAATCTGATAGTCGACATAGTTAAGGGAATTGAACAAGCCAATCTTAACTGTGCTGTTGCTATGCCTGGTCAGACCAGTCGCTGAAATAAAAACGAGGTGAATTCTCGCAGGAGGACTGGCTGCTGATTTCATGAGCGGAGTAGCTGACGGGCATGAAAAACGACCAAAAACCTCCACGAATAGAAAGAGACGGCAAGCGGATGACGTATGGGAATAGCTGCATCGGTCATATTTGTCTCAACTGGACCTTTGGGTACCTTATCCACCCACTCACCGGATTAAAGAGGAAACGGACAGCACATGGAAATGTCCCTTGTCGTAGGATGGAAGTAGACTTTGGCAAGTGGGTGTCAACCACATCGTTAAGGCACCCAGCCCAGACACTGAGCCAAGCGTGCAACACAAAAAGTAGGAGAAGACGTGAAGCCGGAAACCCCAAAGACCACCAAAATTGCGCCTAACCCTGACCCTAACACTAAAATTAACTCTAACCCTAATTATAACTCTAACCCTTAATCCTAACACCGAAGTAGACAACTCGAAGTTAAGAAGGAAACGACGGACTGAAAGAGAGAACGATCACTGGCATTGTGCCCAGAAGATAGGCTCGTTAACCGAAGACGAAGACGGCTAACAGGACGGTTACTGCAACGCACAACAATACCAATCCAACCTAATCACCACTACTCAAAACAATTAAGCTGCGCAACAGTATTGCGTTCATCAGGAGCGGCTACAAGACTAGATCTTATCAAATACCGTGCCAACCGAGCGTGCTTGTAAAGTTATCTACTAATTACTTGTTAAAATTAGCATAGTCAAAAAGCTACGCTTTAGTGCTGGTTTTGCAGAAGTGGAAACTGGCAGACAACGATGTATTAATGCATGATCATTTGTATAAAGGTCGCGATGGAAGCCCGTAAATAAGTGGTGGATAACATTAGTAAAAATTAAACCTATTATACTGTCATTCATGGTTGATGAGTGGAGTAATTGAGACCAGTTTGAAAAGAAAACAATATCCAAATCTTCTGGAGTTTAGGAGATGAGGTATGTGTGTGCCAGTCAGTTTCTGGCAAATAAAGATCGCCCACAACTATTACGACATCCAATGGAGTTTCTGCGACTTTTACAAAGAGTTCACAGAGCTGGCTTTCATTGCTGGAGTAACAAGGAAGATTATCCAAATTCCAATTAGGGATTTCTTACTTTGCGGAAGGATTTCCAGAAAAGGAATAAATGTTAATGCCATAGGGCGGATGTGCAAGTGAGGCTCTGATATAAAGAAGACAACCACCGCCACGTTTTTCAACACGGTCTTGTCGGTATAAGTCGAGACTATCTATAGCAAGCGCCGAGTCGAAAATTAGAGTGAACCCAAGATTTTGTTAAGCACAAAACATCGCGATCAAACTCGAAGCCTACAGTGCTTAGTTGCGCCATCTTTAGCACGATTGATCTGGAGTTCGGCGAAACTACACTGAAAGTATCCCCGAGGTTCAGGTTACGCTCATTACTATTCCTAGAGAAAGAAGATTTAATGGTGAAAAACTTATCTATTGGCAGGAAGTAAAGGGTGGAAAGCAAAGTTGCTACGGTCCAAAATTTGTGGAGATGTTGCCACTTACTGAAGAGGCAGTATTTTATGGAAGCATATTTGGGCAGGATCCATGAAAAGGAAAGCTATTTCGTAGGGTAGAAAAAATAGGAGGAATAAAAATAAGATTCTGAGAATGTTGAGCATAATTTGAGGGGTGGTTTATGTTGGAAAAGTGACTGAACCATCTCGAGAAATTGTTTAAATTATGGAAAGCTTTATTATTTGGGGAGTTAGGCTAGCTATAGGGCTGGGGACATTATTTGAAATATTGTATGCTTTCATTTCACAGGCTGGTGTGTAAGTAAGCTTCCTATCCGTGGCGCCTTCTTTAAATTAAGAATTCAGGATATTAACAGGTAAAGATCTCCCTGCACTATTATCTGGCTCATTTGATTTTACTGTTTGGTCAGACTTGAGTGGCCTGGTACGGGAACGGGATGCATTCGACCCAATTTTTATTAACCAAGTCATTATTCTTAGCCACTGAGGTTGACTGTGACTCTAGGGTTAGTCCATCTTGACTCTTAAGATCAAGCGGCCTGATGAAATTGGGAGCAGCACTTGAAAACTTATCGCTACCTGGGGATGTTTCAACTGAGTCAGTGGTAATATGATCGGGCGAAGAGCTAGATGGAACTAAGGCCACCGCAGCTGGTCAACGCGCGCAGCACGATTTTGAAAAGATAAAAGAAAGTTATATTTTTTGGATTCAATTTCTTAATTTCTTGCACGGTTTTCCAGTGTAGATCTGACAAAATTTTCTATTTTTCGTCATAAGTTATCTTCGCTTCCTGTCATGTTTCTGCGATTTGTCATAAAGCCGAAATCTATTGTCGCAGTTTTTCACCCAACATAGCCTCATTCCTATCAAGTCTCACCTGCATATACAAAAGGTTTTCCTCCTAAAAATATAGATTAACATTATATTTTAAACGATAAACCGTCTCCACTGACGGCTTTAATCGTCAGTTTATTGAGAATTATACTTTTATCTATTTTAGATAGATATATAGATAATTTTTATTAAAGACCCGTCGGGGTCCCATCAAAGCAAGTTAAAATAAATTTGCATGCGAGTTTTAGACGAGGTAGGCCGAATCTTTACAAAATGCAATTCCTAGTTTCTAAATTAGAAGTCCATTGAGAAACATGATGATTGAGGGGTGAAAAAAAACTCCTAAGAAAAAGCTAAAAATGATTGGATTAATTTTACAGGAGAAAAAAAACCCCTCTTTAAAAATAATAACAGAAAAAAGCGAGCAGGACTGGCCTGTAGGTGGCGGTATATAACGTATTGTTGTCGGTCATCGACACGGTAGCAATAAATGTCCGCCTCGATGGGTACGAATGTGGGTCAGACAGGACTGGCTTGCATTATGTATGTATATTGAAGGGTTACAGGCAGAGCCCTTGATGACCCTATTTATGTACAGTGCTTTCGCAGATTCATGCTTAATAATAAAATAAAATTGCAGGCATTTAAAATGTGATTGGGTCACAGTTCAATCAAAATCATAAGGTAGTGCATGGGGTCACTGCAAATTGGTGCGGAAGATTGTATATGACAGATTTTACAAAACTGGCTGAGCATAGTCATGCTGTACAAGCCGATTTCTGTCGAAAACTAGACGAGCAAGTTTTCTTTTAAACACACAAACTGTGTCAGCCGTCACCATCTCGCTTGGAAGCGAGTTCCACGGCCTGACAACCCGCTGGCTGAAAGAAAATTTTCGTCGGTCTAAACGTGTTCGCTCATTCCCGACTTTGAATGCATGGCCGGGTAGTTGGTTTGTACGGGCGAACTCAAAGAAGTCCTCTGCCCTTAATGAGCAACCCTGGCCGCGAACAATCCGGAACGTCCAGAGTAGACTGCAGTTTATTTGTCTATAAGAGAGAGGGAATAGGCCAAGCAAATTTAGCC
>CACRXP010000356.1:528165-543562 GCA_902702965.1 Spirometra erinaceieuropaei | reverse complement strand
ATTTCAGCCGCAGTTAAACATTCTCAATCATTTATTTATGCCGATGATCTCAAATGTGTATATTCTTTCAAAAAATCTACGAGCCTTCATTGTCTGGAGCAAATCCATGCTGACTTGCTTGCTCTCTCAGCTTGGAGCTCAAAATGGCTAATGGAATTCTCTCCGTCTAAATGTCGTTATATGTGTTTTGGACCTGATTGGCTACTCCAACCAGTGGTCTTTCAAGGCACACCTATTACTGAATGTACCACCATCAAGGATTTAGGTTTTAGCTACACTAGTAATCTTGATCTCTCGCCGCACGCTGACAGAATTACAGCCAAAGCTGCCCAGATTTGTGGCTTTATTTCTTACAATTTCTATCTTCCTGAAATTAAATTAAGGCTCTATCGTATGTTTGTACTTCCCATTCTCGAGTATTGTTGCCCATTCTTTGGTTTGATGAATGGAGCCAGTCGTTTAAAAATTGAAAATGTCCAAAGACGTTTTTCTAAAAAACTTTTAGATAGGGAACATCCCAATATCTCCTACTCATATAGATGTCAGCTAATTAATCTAAAATTTTTATGGGTTCGAAGACTAGAAGCGGGCTTCTGTCTCCTCTTTCGCATTAATCATAGTTCAAATTTTCCTCGGATTTCAACACTTACCCCAAGTAGTCGCCCATACAATCTACGCAACCCGTCCTTGATTATACGTCCTCCAGCGTCCTCCACCTCTAAGCGCTCCCTTTTTTCGCTTCCATGTATACTTTCCTCTGGAATAACCTTCCAATAAATATAAGATCTTTAGAAAATCTACACACCTTTAAGAGAAGGCTACGCCTTTATCTGAATACTGACTCGATTAAACTTTTATTTTCCTCATCCTTCCCAGACAACTTTTTCTATGACACTGAGAAAGGGCCACCGGGAATTTAGCATGCCGCTATTAAATTTCCGTATCTGTTCACGTTTCCTTCCTTTATGAGTAGTCTCGCTACCTAAGATCCCTCTCACCAGAAATGTTAATTATTCCAATTTTTCAGTTCATGCATCGTGCCCTCACAGAATGCGCACCATCGATGCTCTTGGCGAAACCATCTGTATTCGTCTTATACTAGTAGTCTAGTCGCATCTCCCTTACCCCATCCTCGGTTGGCCTCGGATGAATGTAACCGACCGCATCTGGGTTCCTATCGCCTCGGGACTGATCTTCATGATGCCCTCACTGAATGCGCTCCATCGATGCTCTTGGTGAGGCCTTCTATATTCGCCATATACTAGTAGTCTGGTCGCATCTCCTTTGCCCTATCCTCGGATGGACTCGGTTGAATGAAACCGACCGCATCTGGATTCCTATCGGCTCGAGACTGGTTTTCAACTTCGCCACTTATTTTTCTTATTCAAGGCGATACAGGCCAGTCCTGACCGACCCGCCTACGTACCATTTTCGAAATCCGTTACACAATGCCATATACAACTGACATTTATTTCGGCCATGTTGATGTCGGACTATATTCCATTCTGTACCGCCACATGCAGGCCAGTCCTCCCTGCATTTTTCTGATGCTATTTTTTGAGGGTTTTTTTTTCTCCTGTCAAATAACTACAATTATTTTTAAATTTTGCTTTGGAGTTTTTTTTCACCCCTCGTTTTTCATTTTGCTTAACGGACATCTAATCTCAAAAACTATGTATTGCACTTTGTACAGATTTTGCCTACCTCGTCTAAAATTCGCATGTAAATTTATTTTTACTTGCTTTGATGGGACCCCGACGGGTCTTTAATAAAAATAATTGAATTTAGATACGGGGAAAATTTGAGTTTGCCCGTACAAACCATCTACGCAGCCATACCTACAAAGTCGTGAATGAGCGCACGCGTTTAGATCGTCGAAAATTTTCATTTAGCCAGCGGGTCGTCCGACCGTGGAACTCGCTCCCAAGCGAGATGGTGACGGCTGACACCATTTGTGTGTTTAAAAGAAAACTTGCTCGTCTAGGTTTCGACAGGAGTCGCCTTTTACAGCATGACTTTGCACAATCATTTTTGTAAAAATCCCTCCGCAATTATTTACAGTGACCTTATGCACTACCTTATGATTACGATTGAACTGTGACTCGATCACATTGTAAATGCCTGCAATTTTATTTTCGAGTACGAATCTGCGAAAGCACTGTACATAAATAGGCTCATCAAGGGCTCTGCCTCTAACCCTCCAAATACATATATATATATATATATATATATCAGCGAGGAGGGACGACAGAGAATGCGGGTAGATTGATACAGCACTGTTTCGGGCTTATTCTGCCTTCATTCAGCCAATCATAACCCTGACCACCAGCAGCTGAGACCAGAAACACAAACATGCGCACAGACGCACCTGGCGTATATATATATATATATTACCGTGTATATCATCCCCCGAGGAAGACGAAGAAGAGAAATCGATTTCATGGACCAGGTTGTATTCAGACTGACCTGGTCCATGAAATCGATTTCTCTTCTTCGTCTTCCTCGGGGGATGATATACACGGTAATATATCTGGACCTCGCATCTTCACGCATATTGATATATATATATATATATTATGATAGTGGGCGCTCACCGATCAGGTTACGGAACATGCTCGTTCCGTTGTGCATTGGGGCTCATACTAGAACCCTGGCAGGCAGTCGCACATCGACTAGTAGTAGACATAGAGGAGATGGAGCCGACAAAGACATGGGAGACCGGAATGGCCATTTCTCATCTATGTCTACTACTAGTCGCTGTGCGACTGCCTGACAGTGTTCTAATATGAGCCTGACGGGACATTTCATACTTCGGTTTACCGCAAAGAAACCTACGCGGAAGTCCTTTTGCATTACGAGAGCAATCACCCGATCTCTCACAAACGGAGGGCCGTGAACAACCTCCTTAACCGAGCATGAACTCACTGCTCCGACGGCGAAACATATCAAACAGAACTGAAGTATTTGTTCAAACTGTTTTCCCAGAGTGGGTATCCTAGATATATTGTACACCGATGCTCCATTGGTTGTGATCGCGGATATAAATCATGCCAGATGGACGCTCACCGATCAGGTTACGGTATTGGTATCTTACATATTTTTGCACTAAGGCATGAGGCAACAGGAGTTAAAAGAAAAAGAGAAGGAACTAGATTGTTCCGATCAGGCGCCCAAACCAAAAAACTGGCGAACACTTCCGTACATTAAGAACGTGTCCGAACTAGTTGAAAGACACCTGAGGAAGCGCCAAATACATGTGGCGCACAAGCCGACGACTACACTTCGTAACCAGCTTGTACACCCTAAGGATAGGGTTGGCTATTTAGATAAGAAGAAGTCGTCAGCTCCTGCAATGCAGTTTACTGTGGTGAAACTAAAAAATTAGTCTCTACACGAATACACAAACATCAGTTTACCGTAACATGGCGAGACTACTTGTCCCAAACTGCCATGCATACGTTGGAAACTGGGCACAAATTTGCCTGGGACAGGACCCGCATTGTAGATGTCTGCTCATCTAAAGGGAGCCGTGAATTTTTAGAGGCCATCCCTTCTGATAGTACATGCATCAGTCGACACGTAGAATTGGTTCCGTGTACAACAGCCTCAAAGAAAATTTGAAATTAAGGATAATTAAGCTCGAAGAGCTATCAATATTCGTAAACCGAAGGGCAGAATTGACAGTCATGCAAATTTTGCTCAGTAGTTAAATATCCCGATAAAAAACGGACAACAGACAATTTTATAGGTGACGAAGTAAAACTGTGGACAAACTTTGTATTAAACAATGCGGCTATATAAGACAAAATAGATAACAGTATAGTTCACTTACTGGGTGATAAATCGACAATAACAGCGTTCAATGCATAAGATGTATTGCCATAGTTATAATGATTATCAAAAGGTTTACGGAGAAAACGTCTTGTACATACGGACAAAATTTAACAGAAGTGAGACTCTGAAGGGGGAAAATCATTGCAGTGCATTTCCGCTTGTTGATAAAGCGACAAAACACGACGGTAAGCGCAAATGTGCTATGGCCGAAATAGAGAGTTTTAGCCTGATTTCGGACGAAAAAATATACATGAGACCAAAAATAGTGTTAAAAATATAAATGCCACTGACGTTTGAAAATCATGTTTCATGTCTTTTGGTCCTACCAAACTTCCTGGTCCCATAATTTTTCAGAATAACCCACTCTCAGAATGCCTCACCATAAAGGACCTAGGTCTAAGTTATACAAATAAGCTTGCTTTATCACCTCATGCAGATAGAATCTCTGCCAAGGCCGCGCAGATATGTGGATTCATATCGCATAATTTTTTCCTTCCGGAAATGAAGCTAAGTTTTTATCAAATTTCTGTTCTTCCAGTCCTCGAATATTGCTGTCCTTTCTTCGGTTTAATGAACGCCTGCGACCGTAATAAAATCGAAAATGTTCAGAGGGTTTTCACCCGGAAACTGTTCTCTCAAGCTTCGTCCAGTATTTCTTATACTCAGAGATGTCAGCTGGCGAACAGGAAGTTTTTGTGGGTTAGAAGACTCGAAGCTGGCCTTTGCTTCCTTTTTCACATCAACTCTAGCTCCAGTCTTCCGCACATTAACACTCTCACTCCGAGAGATCGGTCTTATGCCACGCGCAACTCCTGCATGGTGATTCCGCCGCCTCTTTGTACTACATCCAAGCGTTCCCTCTTCTTTGCTTCCAAATATGCCTTCCTTTGGAATAATCTTCCGCCTGAAATTAGATTATCGCCTAGGTTACTGATATTCAAGTCGAAATTACGCAACCATCTTACACCGGAAAGCATAGAGGCACTGTTAACGGTCTCATTCCCGAGCACTCAGATTCTTGACTTCGAGAAGGGTGCTCCTGGGATTTAGTGGTAGATTAAGTGGTAACTCTTAATTATATCATTAGAAACCCCTGTTTTGAATTGGTTTCTAAATCCATCGCTATCCTTCCCCCCCATAGCGTCAATTTTCGCGGTTTTTGATGTCATCTCCCGCATTCCGACCTCATGCGGTCTGTCGACGCTCACGGCGGAACCCTCAGTATTCACTGTCTACCAGTAGTTCGGTCGTACCTCCCTTCCCCACTGCTCGGCTGAGCTCGAAGCGTGCTGTGGCCGATCGCATCTGGGTTTCTCTCGTCTGGTCTCTTTGACGCGAATAGTCTCATGCGGCGTATCAATCCGGCCCAGACAATGTCAATTGTGAATCCCGTATACAATGCCATTTGCAAGCCAGTCCTGTCTGACCCGCATACGCACCCCTCAATGCTGACATTTATTGCTACCGTGACGATGACCGACAACAATACGTTATATACCGCCACCTACAGGCCAGTCCTGCTCGCTTTTTTCTGTTATTATTTTTAAAGAGGGGTTTTTTTCTCCTGTAAAATTAACCAATAATTTTCACTTTTTTAAGGAGTTTTTTTCACCCCTCAATCATCATGTTTCTCAATGGACTACTAATTCAGAAACTATGAATTGCATTTTGTAACGATTCGGCCTACCTCGTCTAAAACTCGCATGCAAATTTATTTTAACTTGCTTTGCTGGGACCCCGACGGGTCTTTAATTAAAATTATCTATCTATCTATCATGCTGCGCATGTTGATTTCCAATAGTGTCTCGGAGGATGGGATGGTGTGGTTTTCTATGAGTTCCGGCTGATCGAGAGAATTATTTCGCGACATTCGACGAGCTGTTTTCGTCAAAGTGGATGTCCTCGGCTAGCAGTTTTTCTTCAGACATGCCCTTAACCAACTTAAAAATATGACAAATCAGAGGAAGAATAGAAACGTCGTTTCGCAGACTGAATAGACGACCGAGTCTTCGCAACTTACAGCGAAAAGATAAGGAGAGGAACATCTCACTGGCAACATTAATTATTTGCTTAAATGAGAAATAAGCGTATACGAAACTTCGCACAGTTTAACTGTACAAACATTCGCACCCGAATTTGTGAAGAAATCAGCTCGATCGCAGGAATTAAGATGGGTTGATAATTCGGCCAGACGGACTGATCGGGAATCGGAGAAGCTATATTTTTTGAGAATAAAGTCATTAGCTTTTAGTTCCAACCCAGAAACAAATGTGTTGCGGTCTAAGCCCCAAAGTGGGCCTAAAGATGACACTGTCAAAGGCATTCAACCTCTGTAGAAAATTAGGTCAAGTAGGCTTAATTCCCGGTTGGGAAATAAACAACATTATTCCAAATGCCAGCATTCGCTTATCCTTGAAACAAACAAAATAGCGAAGAGTCTCAAGACTTTATCCAGCAAATTCAGATTTAATAAATAAATAATTTTTATTAAAGACCCGTCGGGGTCGCATCAAAGCAATTAAAAATAAATGTACATATGAATTTTAGACGAGATAGGCAGAATCTGTACAAAATGTAATTCATAGTTTCTGAATTTGTGGTCCGTTAAGAGAAATTATGAGCGAACGGTGAAAAAAAAACTCCACTTAAAAATTTAAAACTGATTGGATTAATTTTACGGGAGAAAAAAACCTCGCTTATAGTAACACAAAAATGCGGGCATGACTGGCGTGCATGTGGCGGTATATAACGGATTATAATTGGACATCGTCAGGGCAAAAATAAATGTCAGCCTTGAGGGGTACGTATGTGGGTCGAACAGGACTAGCCTGCATGTGGTATTGTATACGAGATTCAGAAGCGTCATCGTCACTGCAAGGTCTTCTTGTTCCCTCCTCTGACGCGTACCGTTAAACACGAGTTGGGTTGCATTGTGTCATTTCAATGGTGAAACGCGGCCCGTTTTTATATCCCTGCCATTTAAGGGTGACAATATTTTAAATACTACCAAATGACGGGTGCTTTCCACCATTGAAAGGACAACCCGATAAATATTATCAGTTCGTTTTTGTGAACAAAACCGCAATCTGGAACAAGTTTCTCAGGAATGTGACGATTCTGCAAAATTATTCCTTGTTTAGGAGAAATATTACTCATTTCCTGAATTCAGAAAAACTTCCATAATTTTTGGGCGCTGAAACTACCGAATTAATCTCCTGTAGTGATTGAACTCGTGGCCTCTGATCCCCCTGTCCGGCCTCATCCTGTGGAAAATGGTGCTAACTCTACGACCCGTAACACTATGGATAAGTTTTCGGCCGACAGCAAGCAGCATTTTCCCATGCATTCTGTTTGGCGGTGTGTAAATTCAGTCGAAAGGAATAGAGACTGAAAACATCCGATATAGTGTTGACCATTTCACTGGCTGAAGTTTTTTTCTCCTGAACCATCGCGACCATCCAGTAACACCATCGCCTATATGTACTTCGTCGGTTTTTTTCACAGTTAGCCTGATCCGTGCATTACCTTTCTTCGACAATGCCTGTAAGCTGGAGTTAAATGCAATTATTTTTATTATTGCTACTATTATTCGCGCACACTGAAGACGGGAGCAGATTGTAGCGCAGTCGAATTTTTATTTATGTCATTATTTTCTGGCTGCCAGGTAAGACGGATACATTGGTCTCCTGCTCTGATAACGACAGTCATTGAAGCCTTGTGCATATTCTGCAACAACCTTAGTGTTTGCCTTCCACGGTTCCGCCAAGAACTTCATCGACCCTAATATGATCATACCCGTAAGGTGGGTCACTGGGGGATTTGGTTTTATGGAGTGTTTAGCGCTGCTATCCTAATAAAAATACTTAGCGATCTGCAGTCCTTCGTACTAGTCTGACCGTAACAACAATAGTCATTAAAATATGTACAGTAATAGATTACTGAATGCGTCGTAAACGCTTTCATTCACCACCGGGCGTATATACTCACAATGATTTCACTCCATGGGGGTCATGAAAAACACTGTTTGCAACGCTTCAGATAAACGCCTGCGTACATGAGGAATTCGTCCTTACTTACAAAGCGTCTTGAATGCTTCCTACAGTCAAAGGCGCTCGCAGCGCCATGCACTAAAACATCCAAATGAGTCCACCACTGCGGTTACCATCATTACGAGACCACCAGGTGTTAGCAGTCAGCTTCGCACACTTCGACAGTTTACTTTCTTTGCCAACTAAGAGAAAGCTACTTGATTTTTAAAAATCTTTCATTGTTATTACCTGTTTTCATCCGTTTTCCCTCTGTACCAGTCTAGTCCGTCTTTCCCACCGAATAATCGGAATTTTCATGCTTCACAGTGTTATTTTGTGTTCCACATCATTGTATCCTATTTTACAGTTACTGGCCCTTCCTGATGGTAAGACACCGTCGGTCTAAGTACAACCATTTTAGGCACCGTCGGCTGTCGGTTTTTCAGCTGCCACCCATAAGCAATCCTTTTTAGATTCAGCTTTTCAGTTTCAGTTTATTTCAGGGAAAGTGATTGTGTATCTTTGAAATCCCTATTGGTTGCATGCATTGGAAGTATATGGGGCAAGTGGAAAGGAAGTAAAGTGCTAGAAGTACTAGGGGAATAACAAAAACTGTATAGATGAACACAGAATTTCATGCGTTACGAGCATTTAAAGGCATATGAACTCCGGTTGTTAATTAAATAGAGCAGATAGTTGAAGCACACCTAACGCAAATGAAAAGTAGTAATTTTTTTAGTCTGCAAGTATCTTGGTGAATGCGAGCACCGGTGTGCGACGTGATTCAGAAATAAATAAATCACACAATCAGATTTACTTAAATATTGGTAGTAACGTCGTCATAACACTAAATTGTCAACGACGGCTATCAGTATGGCTGTAGTCCGGCGTTATTGTGGTGCGCACTCCAATGTTGATCTAGCCTCCGTTTAAAAGTGCCTACGGATCCCGACATAACAACATCCTCAGGCAAAGCATGACAAGCTGCAACTACTCTGTTGGAGAAGAACTTTCATGTGTCTAGTCGAGCATCACTTACACGTAGCTTGAGTGGATAGCCTCTCAGGTTAGTAGTATTAGCCGACTAAAAGAAGTCTTCTGATGCAAAGCAGCAGCCCTGATTGCACACGATGCAGAAAGCCTTTTGAATTCGGTTTGAAATTTTCGCTCAGTTTATTTGTTTTCAGTTTATTTGGTAAGGATAATAGGCAAAGCCTTTGAAAACCCTATTGATTACATTCAGCTCGTTAGAAATAACTGTACACAAACAAAAAATATTCACTATAAAAACAGTACTTGGTTCATTTAAGTAGCATTGTCGCAGAGGAAATATTTGTGGGGACCAGGGGTATTAGTTCAGATTCAGACCGTCGAGGGAAAACAGGGGGCACAAATAATCATCCAAGCGTTTCTTGAAGAGTTGCAGGGATGTGGCCTCCACGACTGACTGAGGGAGATCGTTCCATTTCTCCCCATTACTCCTACCCGCTCTCCGAGGGATTTAACTTTTCCGAGTCTCCTGAGTCCTGGACACCCTGACGGCCTCTCGGAATTAACAAGTCGATTCTTCATAGCAATATCTGGATCCACACAGAATTTCAACGGGAGTTTCGTCCGGAAAACCTGTCACCTTCCGACCACATCTGACAGTCGCACCGCCATATTCCCGAAATACAACAACGGCTGAGTCGTTTTCTACTCACTTCATACCGTTGGTCTCGCTTTAAATCGTTTCCATACCGTTAAATGCGTTTTAACTTTATTGGCTTAATAATGGCAGTCGATTCAGAGTCCTCTAGATATTGGGCAAAAACACCGCCTCGGGACGGATTCGAACCCGGTCACAATAGTAATGCTGAAATTGTCGCTACCACTACGCCACTGGCGCGCAGGAGACGGCTTGACAAAAAAAATGAAATAACAGAAAGACGCTGTGCAAATGACTATTGCGATAAGTCTTCGGCTGTCAAATCACCTCCCGCCAAACGCGCAAAAGGTCTAATAACTTTATTGGATGTTAAATGCGAGGACGAAACCTGCACGCCATGTTTTAGACTTCTTCAGAAAATCTTGGAGATGGAGAAGGATATAAGGAACTTAAGATTTGAGATGGAGAGGCTGCTGAAACTGCCTCACTGTTCACCCGAAAGGAGAAAGATGGCGATGTGGGAAGTTCAGAAGATGACCGAAAAAACGGCCAATACGACTTCAATAACTGTATTAGCCCCTGAAAAAAAAGACAGCCCGTCTACGGACCCCATTGCAACCGAGACCATATCTCATGTGCGAGAGCAAAATAACCGAAGGGCATCTCAAAAAACCAGGAGACGTCTCAAAGCATCCCAAAAGGACCAAGTATGTCAGAGCGCCAGCAGGGGAGAGCGGAGTCCCCACAGAAGACAAGAAGATGCCTCACTGACGCAAGAGGTACCTCATGACCAGGAAGCCTCGATAAACGAGGAACCCTACGGTAGCTATACCATGACAACTGTCGCTGAAGGGGACATTGATGACAACAAAAACTTTCGGGATGCCAACTTTACGTATAAAAATAAACGACAGCGCCCTATTGATCACAATAAATGTATCATCGTAAAGGGTATGCCTGAGTCTTCTTCAGACATCCCAAAGAACAGAATAAGCCACGATATAGAATTATTCCAGCAATACCTAAAATCCCTATTACAAGAGAACGAGAACATCACCGTATTGAAAGCTTTCAGGATAGGACCCATTAAGGATTTGGAGGGAGAGTCGGGCCATCACAGACCATTAAAAATTATTCTCGAAAGTGAGGAACAAGCACTATTACTGTTGAATAGGAAACCAGCACTGCGAAATGCCCACCCAACAATTTTTTTCAACGGGATTTCTCACCGGCCGAACGGGAGAAATGGAGGGAACTCAAGGCCGAACTCCTCAGAAGGTACAATGCCGGCGAGAAAAACCTAAGAATAATGAATGGCAAAATCGTAAATGTTCGGAGCTCATTCCTCTGGAAACAACCAATAACACTGAGCATAATGAACATCCAGATAATAAGGAAAGAACGCCCCTATCTGACAAACCGATCAGAGAAAACGACGGACAACACACTAACATCCAGTCCAATCAAACAGCAGTAGACTCGGAAGAGGACGATAGACCCGAAAACTCGCGCGAAGTATCCAGCAACTTCGGCCCAAGAATCGTTCGGGAATCTGCCCGGTCTAAGCTCCGCTTTCTTTATGCAAATGCTCAGAGTTTGTTTCATAAGCTAGATGAGCTGAAAGTATGGATAACAGATACGCAGCCGGATGTCATTTCTATCACAGAGACTTGGTTCCAGACCGAAGTCTTGGATGCCGAAATAACACTTGAGGGATACCAACTTTTTCGCCGGGACAGACTGCATAGAAAAGGGGGAGGAATAGCGGTCTAAGTCAAGAGAGCAATCATCGCGTCGGAATACAAAACCGATTGCTCCGGCGACTGTGAAGCAATGTGGTTAAAACTGAGGATGCGTGGCGCACCTAATTTGAATTTCCTGACCGTATACAGGCCGCCCAATCAAACTGATGAGGTTGACGAGGCGATGTTTGGGCTAATTAAAGAGGTGTCACAAAACCAAGAGGTACTGATAACCGGAGATTTCAACGCACCCATGGTCGACTGGAACAATTTATTAGTAAATGGTTCGCGAAATTCGTTTGATTCCAGGCTCTTGAAACTAACGGCTAATCTCTTTCTGGTACAAAACGTCACGTTCCCAACCAGGATCAGAGCGGACCAAAGAGCAAATTGTCTGGACCTCGTCCTTACAAAAGACCCGATTATCCCTGGCGAACTTAGGTCCATAACACCGCTCGGTAAGAGTGACCATGTCATGCTGTTTTGGGAATACCGCCTATGCAGCCAACAAGCGAATATGACTGAGCCTAGACTGAATTTCTGGCGAGGAGATTTTGCCGCCATGAGAAGGGAATTATCGGCAGTGGACTGGGATGACTTTCTTTCCGGACATCCAGACGTTGATTGGAACGCTCTCAAAGGAGTTGTAACAGACATCATGCATCGAAACTGTCCGACAAAGAGAGTCAAAAAGAATAATCGTCCTGCCTGGATAACACGCGATATAAAGAAAGAAGTAAACCGGAAAAACAAACTATGGCGAAGGTATGCAACAACAAAACAACCATCCCATTACGAGCAATTTCGTCCAAAGCGAAACGAGGTAAGGGGGGCTATCCGCAGGTCGCGGAAGGAGTATGAAATGCGAGTTATGGAACGGGCCGTCGATAAGCCAAAAGTGCTCTTCAGTTACATAAACAGTAGGTTAAAGAACAAGGAGACGGTCGCAGTGTTGAAAGGAGAAAACAATGAGGATATCATCGAAAATGACGCTAAGGCAGAAAATCTAAGCCGGTTTTTCGTATCGGTTTTCACCGATGAAATGGACTTTGACGAGGCCGGATCTCCTGCTGGGACAACCGACGAAATAATAGAAAACATCGACTTCACGGAAGAAGATGTGAGGAAGGAACTTCTAGCGCTTAAGGAGGGCAAGTCTCCGGGCCCAGACCAAATTCCGGCAAAAGTGCTGAAGGAGTTGTCATGCGAACTCGCCAAACCGCTTTGGCACATCTTTAGGTCCTCCTTTGACCGAGGCATTCTCCCCTCTGATTGGAAAGTGGCGAACATATACCCCATTCACAAGGGCGGATCCAGAACAAGTACAAACAATTATCGGCCGGTGTGCCTAACGTGCATTTGTTGCAAAGTCATGGAGAGAATAGTCAAAAAATCCATAATGAAGTTCCTTGAAGAAAATAATTTCTTTGCTAGTTCTCAGCATGGCTTTCGACGAAATCACTCCTGCCTAACTAATATGCTTCATTCAACGGAACAGTGGTCTCGCTCGTTAGACGCAGGAACAAAGATAGATAGATAATTTAGATAATTTTTATAAAAGACCCGTCGGGGTCCCATCAAAGCAAGTTAAAATAAATTTGCATGCGAGTTTTAGACGAGGTAGGCCGAATCTTTACAAAATGCAATTCCCAGTTTATAAATTAGAAGTCCATTGAGAAACATGATGATTGAGGGGTGAAAAAAAACTCCTTGGAAAAAGTTAAAAATGATTGGATTAATTTTACAGGAGAAAAAAACCCTCTTTAAAAATAATAACAGAAAAAAGCGAGCAGGACTGGCCTGTAGGTGGCGGTATATAACGGAATGTTTTCGGTCATCGCCAGGGTATCAATAAATGTCCGCCTTGATGGGTACGAATGTGGGTCAGACAGGATTGGCTTGCAAATGGCATTGTATACGGGATTCACAATTGAGATCGTCTGGGCCTGATTGGTACGCCGCGTCAAAGAGGCCAGACGAGAGGAACCGAGATGCGATCGGCCACAGCACGCTTCGAGCTCAGCCGAGCAGTGAGGAAGGGAGGTACGACCGAACTACTAGTAGACAGTGAATACTGAGGGTTCCGCCGTGAGCGTCGAAAGACCGCATGAGGTCGGAATGCGGGAGATGACATCAAGAACCACGAAAATCGTCGCTATGGGGGAGGGGAAATAGCAGCGGATTTAGAAACCAATTCAAAACAGGGGTTTCTAATGATATAATTAAGAGTTACAGTTTAATCTACCACTAAATCCCAGGAGCACCCTTCTCGAAGTCAAGAATCTGAGTGTTCGGGAATGAGACCGTTAACAGTGCCTCTATGCTTTCCGGTGTAAGATGGTTGCGTAATTTCGACTTGAATACCAGTAACTTAGGCGATAATCTAATTTCAGGCGGAAGATTATTCCAAAGGAAGGCATATTTGGAAGCAAAGAAGAGGGATCGCTTGGATGTAGTACAAAGAGGCGGCGGAATCACCATGCAGGAGTTGCGCGTGGCATAAGACCGATCTCTCGGAGTGAGAGTGTCAATGTGCGGAAGACTGGAGCTAGAGTTGATGTGAAAAAGGAAGCAAAGGCCAGCTTCGAGTCTTCTAACCCACAAAAACTTCATGTTCGCCAGCTGACATCTCTGAGTATAAGAAATACTGGACGAAGCTTGAGAGAACAGTTTCCGGGTGAAAACCCTCTGAACATTTTCAATTTTATTACGGTCGCAGGCGCTCATTAAACCGAAGAAAGGACAGTAATATTGGAGGACTGGAAGAACAAACATTTGATAAAGTCTTAGCTTCATTTCCGGAAGGAAAAAATTATGCGATATGAATCCACATATCTGCGCGGTCTTGGCAGAGATTCTATCTGCATGAGGTGATAAAGCAAGTTTATTTGTATAACTTAGACCTAGGTCCTTTATGGTGAGGCATTCTGAGAGTGGGTTATTCTGAAAAATTATGGGACCACGAAGTTTGGTAGGACCAAAAGACATGAAACTACACTTGGATGATGAAAACTCCATCTGCCATGTCGAACCCCATCTGCTTAAGCGTAGTAAATCGGCATTAATTTTTTCAACACAAACGTTAGCGGTGTACTTAGAGTATGAGTAAACACACTTGAGGTCATCGGCATAAGTAAAAGTTTGCGAATTTCCGAGTTCAGACGAAATATCATTGATGTACAGAAGGAAGAGTAGCGGACCCAGGACCGTGCCTTGAAGTACGCCACTCGTGATAGAGTGGGGTGTCGAGTAGCTATTACCGACCATGACTTTCTGATATCGGTTGGACAGATAGGGCCTAATGAATTCGAGTAGAGGCGGCCGGATGCCGAGGGCTTCCAATTTTACTAAAAGACGTCTATGGGGCACCTTGTCAAAGGCTTTGCTATGATCAAAGTAAATAACTACCACTGACTGCCGCTCATTACGTAGAGAAGTGATTAGATTAAGTAAAGCCAAGTGACATGTTTCGCAGGATCGTTCAGGTAAAAAACCATGCTGACTAGAGCTCAGAAGCCGATTAGCTAGACATTAGTCAAGAATTTCATTGAAAATAATCCTTTCAAGAAGTTTTGCTAGAGACGGCGTTTTGTGCACGCCCCGATAGTTATTAACATCGGACCGAGATCCTGACTTGAAAACGGGAATGATAATTGACGTTTTCCATGTTTCAGGAAAGAATCCTTTTGAACTATAAACCGAGAATAAATGACTGAGCAATATGGGAAAGTCGGACGCTTGTTTAATAATCGAATTCGGAATCCCGTCCGTTCCTGAGCAGTGTGAGTATTTCAAACGGCTTATGTGTTTTTTAATGAGATCTGAGGAGACATCAATTGTACTAAGTGTCCTATCTGAAAGTGATCCAAAGAAAGGGACCGGATCGGACTCGGTAGCAAGGTGTTTTGCAAAGAAAGCACTAAACAACTCCGCCTTGTCAGTTTCATCGGTGAGGAATACTTTGTTATCATTTAGCATGGGTGGAAGATCATGACCACGCTTAGAAAAGATAAGTGAAAGTTATATTTTTGGATTCAATTTCTTAATCCCTTGCACAGTTTTCCAGTGTAGACCTGACGAAATTTTCTATTTTTTGTCATAAGTCTTCTTCGCTTCCTGTCGTGTTTCTGCGATTTGTCATAAAG
>CACRXP010000356.1:481803-522808 GCA_902702965.1 Spirometra erinaceieuropaei | reverse complement strand
TTTTCTCCTGTTAAATTACTACAATCATTTTTAAATCTTGCTGTGGAGTTTTTTTTTTCACCCCTCGTTTTTTTTCATTTTCATTTTGCTTAACGGACTTCTAATCTCAAAAACTATGCATTGCACTTTGTGCAGATTTTGCTTACATCGTCTAAAATTTGCATGTAAATTTATTTTTACTTGCTTTGATGGGACCCCGACGGGTCTTTAATAAAATAATTGAATTGAATTGAATTGAAGAGTAGGACCGATGACGGAAGATGTTAGCGACGGATTTGCCAGGGTTCGAACCACTGAGAGCAATTGATTCTCTTTGCCTGTCGCGCGCTTGGCGCATCCTTGAGGCCATCTCAAATATCCCTGTGATTCTAAGATGAACTGATAAGGAACTAGTGGATAGTTCACGCAGTTGTCGCCTCAACTTTTTTAGTCTGTTCTGAAGAAAATGAGGAACAAGAGAATCTGAAGAATTAGGCTTGAGATATCTACGCGGCACAAACTCTAGAATGTCCTTGGAAACATTGGACATGACATCACGAAGAATGGTTACATCGCTACAAGTGAGGAAGCCATACCAATCCAAGGATCTCATATAGTTATTTATTAAGTCGCTATCTACGCAGTCGTAGTTCATGAAAGTCTGAACGGCGCTTGTCTTTTTTGAAAAGGCAAGCGGTAGGCAACAATGAATTAATACGTGGTCACTGTCAAAGAGGTCCTTTTTTAAAGCAACAGAAAGAGGAGCAATGTCATTGGTAAAGATTAGATCTAAAATGTGATTATCTCTTGTTGGAGAGCGCACCAGTTGGGACCAATTAGAAAAATTGATAATATCTTGAAAGGGCTGGAATCTGGGTGGGCAGCTATTGGAAACCCAGTCAATTTCAGGAAGGTTAAAATCCCCAGTGATTATTTTAACATCGAAAGCAGCTTCCGAAATTAATTTAAAGATTTCACAGATTTGTGAATCATCACTGTCTAAAGAATTTGGGGGATTGTAGATACAGCCAATAATTGCCTTTCTTTGCGGCGAGAGAATAACAGATGCAAAGCAGAAGTTTCCCGTGAATGAGGAAACATCCAAGTAATAGGGAGAGTGCTTTAGGTAGGATTTAAGATAAAGAAGACAACCACCCCCACGCCTAGTCGTGCGGTCTTGGCGGTAAAACTCGAAGTCATCTATGAGAAGGGCAGAGTCAGGAATTAGAGAATGTGTCCACGATTCTGTTACACATATAATATCAGGCGTCATTTCCAGAGCAATGGCTCTGATTTGGGCCATCTTGTTTATAACAGACCTGGCATTCAATAATATAATATCTAATGTGTTTCGAACGGCAATGCTATTTTCGACGGTATTTAAAAAAAATTTGGAGGCGGATATGTAAGCTGCGAATTAATGACACTTGGGGAATAAGTACCAGTTAATTTAGAGTTATTGACGTATGGGAAGTCAGCAAGATAAGGCTGAGCATGAGACCTAAAGGAGGTGGGGATATAGTTTTCAAACATTGGAATGCTAGGGGAGTTAGAACATGGATAGACTTGTTGGTAGTTAAATAATGGAGGAAGGGGAGGAGGAGGAGGGAAGCTAGAAGGAAGGTAGGGGCTAATGGGTGAGGGTAGGCCACTAAAAGAATGAAATAGTGGGAAACCAGGTCGATATCGTTTACATAGATTTTAAGAAAGCCTTTGATAGTGTTCCACACCACCGGCTACTTTACAAGGTCCGAGAGTCAGGGATAAGGGGAAACCTATTAAACTGGGTAAAGGACTTTCTGACTGGTCGATCACAATCTGTGTGTATTGGTAGTGCGAAGTCAACACCAGTGCCAGTTGTGAGTGGAGTTCCGCAGGGCTCCGTACTCGGACCAGTACTATTTTTAATTTATGTCAACGACTGTATGAATGGACTGGACTGCAATGGAGTTATATTTGCTGATGACATCAAGTTATGGCGAGCGATCAACGGCGAACATGATGAACGGGTCCTGCAAGAAAGACTGAACCGCCAATGCGAATGGTCTGACAAATGGCTGCTAAAGTTTAACCTAGAGAAGTGCGTCGCGTTGCGACTCAAAACGACTGGAAGATCTGACGGAGAGGATCACCATTACCAACTTGGTGGAAGGTGCCTTTCAAATGTAACAGAACAAAAAGATCTTGGGGTTTACATTCTGTCGACCCTTAAGCCTTCATCTCAGTGTCTTAGGGCGTCCAAAAGAGCAACTAGTGTTCTCTTTGCCATTAAACGATCTTTCGTGGACATAGACGAAGAGTTATTTGGAAAAGTATACGGAGCGTTCATTCGCTCGCATCTGGAATATGGAATCCAAGCGTGGCGCCCGTGGCTAAAAAAAGACTATAAGTTGCTAGAAAGAGTTCAGAGGAGAGCAACAAAAATTGTAAAAGGCCTCAGGACTTTACCTTACAATTGCCGACTTAGGGAACTTAAACTTTTTCCTCTTGAGTCCAGGCAGGTTCGAGGAGATCTCATACAGGCCTATCGGATATTGAGGAACCGGGAATGTGCCCTAAACCCCGACGATTTCTTCACCCTGGCCACAACAACAAACCTGCGTGGGAACTCACTAAAACTTAGAGGATCTCGATGCCGGCTGGACGTTCGCAAATACTGTTTTTCACAGCGAGTCGTCGGTGCCTGGAACGGGCTTCCCGAGGACGTAATAATGGCGGATACCACGGAGACGTTCAAGCAAAGACTCGATGCATATTTGCTTGGACACTATCGCTTGTCTGAACAGAACAGCTCTGTGGTGCTAAACCAACGCCTTGCATACTCATACCGCTAATGCGGATGACTGTCATTACAGTTTACTGAAATCATCTACAACTGAATGTTCTCAAGTTTTGGTTGTACATTTTCACGGAAAATATTCTGTTAAATGTGTATATTACTGACAACATTTCAGTACCATGTTTATTTATAGTGAGATATTGCATGTACCGTTTACAATAGGGTTTTCAAAGGCATTGCCTATTACTCTTAAAATATACTGACCCATACTGACCCAAGCTTGTATCAGATCCCCACGTAGCTGTCTGTTAATCAAAGGATTTATACTGAGCATTCCGGTGCTTGACATGTGCTTCATACCAGTAGTGGCAACAGTAGGAAGATAGAAAAAGATTCAGGAGTACTTATTCTATGATAAGTCTTGCGCGTTTTCAATTGTCCGACTGAGGGACTTCGCTGACGTTTAAATGGGTCGTATAGTTGGTGGGCAAAACAAAACCTTTCGAACTTTCAATGCGTTTATGAGGTATGAGCCTTGCGGAGCTTTCTTGGTCGCCCAATCATGACGGTCGATTTTTCGTATTCTGTCAGAACAACTTGTTTCTCTTCCAAATAAGTGACATAGACTACCTGAGTGCGCTACCAGCTGACAATGGTTGCATTTCCTCCTCCTTGATTTAATTTCTTCAGGGTCTGTAATAGGAAACAAGTGCAAGTTTCTCTTACAGTTACTCAGTGTCCATAGGAAACTCGATGGGATAAAAGTACTTGAAGTTATTTTTCTGTGAATCCCTTAGGCATGCGCATGGCAACCGTGTCTGAACGCAAAACACCATAATCCCGTTAGCCCTAGCTGCCTGGTAGCCCTGGGAAATGTGATTGGTGATATTAAATTGAAAAGGTTTGAATTGTTATATTTTGAACTGTTTGCAGCCTTGAAGATATTGTGTCCCAACAGGATCAATTTTCTCTGAATAACAAAGATTTGTGTAAGTTCGTCATTCTTTATAGGCTTTCTTTTTCAGTTTCGCGTTCTAACCGATGTTGTACATTTTTGGCCTGGAATCCCTGGAAGACTAATTTAGTAAGTCAACCTGTTGTGGCCCTTGCCTTGATGATCACTAGCATAGTCTAGCCTGCGAAATGTCGGATGTCTCTTCGCCAGGTCAATCGCCTTCATTATAGGAATGTTAGGTTCTAGTCGAAACCAATAAAACGTGCCACTACGGCTTGGAAGTCTTTATATTTCAGAGAACAGTGGTAGTGATTCTACCAGCTTTCTATCATATCGTTGCCACTTACACGTTTTTTTTCCATGTGAATAGACTTAGCGTCTTTGCGCCACTCGCTGTCCACAGCTAGAGTATGCATGTAGTTTGACCTATTCGTGGCTTCTGAAGTCCGTGTCCCTGCCCGTAATTCGTGCCTGGTCTAACGATCCCACGATCTGCGTGGGCGCCAGAGAGAAAAATAAGACCAACCTGAAGCTATTGAATCATAGCCAGTGACTTGATCGTGATCAGAAGCGAAGAGGCATCCATCTTGCCTTTCAACTCACCCTAGCAATTGACAGAAAGAAAAAGTGTTGGGGAGCTAAAGGTCATATAATGGTCTCGATTATTATATCTCTGAGTGGAAGATGAACGATCTCTGGAAGTAAAAAGAAATAGAAATAAGCCACAACAATCGGGTAAAGCGAGAGAACTGTACAAGCTTCATACATTTCTCTTACCCTCCTCCCCCACCCATTTGTTCTGATAACCGATGATTCCAATGGAAGATCACTTTTGATCGATCGGCTGCTTCGCACCAAATCAGCTCAACCTTGCAGTTACGAAAGAAACCGGTTTTGCCCACCAAGTTCTCCTTTTCACACTACTTGACATATCTTTTAATCACCCAGGCAGTGTACTTTGTATCCAGGACGATTTCACGCAGTCATTTTTCCCGTGGTATGAAGAATTTTACGGCTGTGTTTCTGACTACAGCTCATTATTTGAACAGTTTTTTGTTGTTATTGTGATCTCTTTTCCTCTGCCGACATCTGCTTCAGCTTGCACAAGGGCTTGAACGAGGTCGGTCGAATCGCGAACCGTCCATTTTAATTTGGGATGTGGTTAATTCCACTGGTTCAAACCTGTCTTCGGGCAATTTCTTTCCACCCACTGGTTTCCCCCCAACACCAAGCATACCTGAGCTGGCAAATAGCAATCATCCTACCGAAATGCTGCTCAACTATGGTCAACCGATGAATTCAGTTTTCGGTTTGGACAAGACTTCAAATTCGCCCGTTGCCATGTTCTCTAACAGGCCACTATGCGATGCGTGTAAGGACTAAATGTTTGGCATCTAATCTACAGTTCTTAGCATCGCATAATATTTTCGGGCTGGTAAGATCTTTTTGTATGAAAAAAAAACAAGTAGCCAAGTTGTAGCACAATATCTTTAACTTCCCCATCCAAGCCAAGCCGTTTGCTAGATTTTTTTACTGAACTATTCATAATTGTCTCAAACGTCTTTTTCAACATCGAAATGTTCTTTCAATCTCATTTAAACGCATGATAGAACCCACCTTATAAATAAGTCGCGCAACGCTTCCTCTCCTAACTGGCCCCAAAAATATTCACCAGCAGGCCATTTAACGGGTTTGGGCTGTGGCGTTTTCACGCAATTACGAGCGTTTCTGCCGTGGATTTCGCGGAGTTTTTATGAGGTCGATGGCCTTGATTAACGTGCTTACTCCTCAATGAGCGAGCCCCGTCTGACGAATGACTAGAAAACGTCTCCATAAATCTAGACGTTTCAATTAAAAATAAATCGAAATAAATACTGTCAGATGATAAGCCGATGGTTTGTGTAAAAGGTCAATTCTGTGTAGTAATTCGGAAGGTTGCAAGTCGATCGTTGTGATAGTGAATCTATTCTAGCATTTCCGATTCCTGAACTCAGTTAGAGAAAGTAACAGCCAACTACCTAAGACAGAGGAAAGTAGTCCTTACAGGATGCACGCCTGTTGGCTGACGTGCCTGAATAAGCTCATTGTCCCGGCGATCGACTCAACTGATTTTTAACCATCCTATTGATCAGGGTTGCATCTAGTCGTCTTTATATTATGGAAATGGGAGGATGCTTCTCCAAATTGATTCGCCGGAGTTTTTTGAAGGTTCTGTATGACTTTCTACTGCCCAAACTCCCATTTTTGGTACCCTTGTACTCCGTACCTCGTTGCAATTCCGGTCGTTAGGCTAGTGTCGACAAAAGTTGTAGGTAAATTACTTTCGGATCTTCATGGTTCAGGTTTTAGCTGGTATGCCTTGTACTGTTTTCGGTAGGAGTTTCACCACTTGTCTTGTCTATAAAAAAAAACTATCACTAAGTTCTTTATAAGCCTGTAGACCTCTTATTGTCCCCGAGATTATTTCGAAATCCGTTAGTAATGGGGCGTTTATGGCCTCATTTTACTGTTTATATCACTTTAGTTAATATTTACGCATTTACTGTTTTACAACTCTTAGCTTGTTTTCACTTTAAATAACTCCGCACGTCTTCGAATGTCTATGATTCTCTTTTTCCTTCGTTAAGCGTAAAGCCTGGGACTTTTCGTCGTGAGAAATAATTAACTCTATGTCCAGGGCCAAAGAATCGAAATAGCACTTTTCGGCCGAATTTTGCAATGATTCTAGAGACCACCACAACAGTTCGCAATTAGTGTGTCGCGTGTCACATGATCCAGTTTTACGACGTCAGTCAAATGTCCGGAAAAAAATGTTTCATTAATCGCAGTCTTGCTTTACGGGCACACTCTTTGACCATTTTATAAATTACGAGCAGGTAAAGCAGCTTTTTTGCCAACTTGTAAAACGGCAATTCGAGTGCGTGACTTTGCACGTTCCCGGCCACAATCAACTAGACGTGATTCCGTGGCCCGGCATTTGAGCGTTTGACCTCTTGACAGTTCGACCGTCGTTACCTACGATTCCCATCGTTTACCCCACAGCAGAATAGACGCAAGAACGGTGAGCTGCGCGCGAGTAGCGCCGCATTCACCACACTCTCTCCTCCCCACCACACCCACCTGGGCTCGATGGCAAGACAGAGTCAAGCAGACCGGAGGTGGCTGGCACAGTCTAAAGCAGCACCTAGGTGTCCCGCCACACCCCCTTGTCCGCGTACAAAGGACCAGGCGGTATTCGGCTCAGATCTCATCTAAGTGGGTGCCATAAAGGCCACATTAAAAAGGAACCATTCCAGCCCGACTTCGTCCTGAGAGGAGTGCTGAGTTATCCCGTCAATTGACAAGCCAAGCCAAAGCTTTTAGCACATCATGATAAATTCGAGCGCGTCAGGTTGTTTGTAGTTAGGAGCATGCTCTGCTACCGTCGATTTCACTCTCGCTCCTATTTCCCAGACACCAGTCCACTGTCCGCGTCGGCCGCTCAACTGAAGCTGAGAGAGGGAGGGCGCGGTGGCGTATAGAGTTAAAAACAGCCCATCTGCGCGTGTCACACACACACGACACCAAGACTTAGCACAAAGGGGATGGGCGGCTCGGATCTCACATGCGTGAGGGTGTCATAGAGGTTGCGTTAGGAATGAACCTTTGAGTCTGACTCGGTCCACCAGTCGGCAGCTCCACACAAACACGCACAGGGCTGACTGCGAAGCATGAATTCTACCACCACTTGGCAACCTTTCTAGCCACAGTTTTTAGCTCCGTGTAATGACCTCAAGCGGGCCAGATTTTTTATAATAAGTAATATACATTGCGGAAGTCTGCTGCGGGCAGCCATCATGGCCAGTCTGGAGTCATTTCTCAAGGCCGCGTTGCGTCAAGGTCACTCGCCTTCTCAGCGAGCGGTTCCAGACAAGCTGACCTTCAGCCACTCGACTGACTTCAACTCGGACGCACATGTGTCCACAGAGTCGCAGCTGTCCATGCGCCACCCCCCTGAAACCGACAACATAGGCCACTTTAACACCAACCCTCGGAAAATGCAAAATACACCGGTTGGACACCCCTTGAACCTGGTCCTCACAAACCTACAAAAACAACTGCCGCAACTGTCTCGAGGCCAGTCAACTGCCGCCTGAGAGGACGGCTCAGGGTTCTGTGTACAGGGAATCCCTTATTCTGGTGCTTTCTATCCTCTCCTTAGAAGTCGGAATTTGATGTGATGATTGTAACGCCCAGAGTACACTCACCACTTAGACGCCACAAGTCGACTGCACTCTCCCCCCACCCATACGCCAGTCAATACTCCGAGCCGGTTTGTCAACTGAAGCTGAGAGAGGGCGTCGTGGCTGACAGGGCCAAACATAACCCTTTTGCTCGTGTCACACGCGGCCTGGTACCCCACAAAATAAGCTAGAATTTGTCCAATTATTGATAACTGCAATTCACTGTTGTTGCAGTCATCAATGTCTGAGCAAAAACGCAAAAATTCGGGGACTGCTGAAAAAAGTCCACATACTTAAGTTAAAGCAACTGAGAGAAGACTAGGATCTAGCACAAAGGAGGTCGACCGCCCCGTTATCACTTGTGTTGCATTAGCTGGGGGGGGGAGGGGGGTGGGTGGCGCATATGGAGAATTCGGGTTCCTGTGCGGTGCATATGCCTCTGAGGAGATATATGGTAATTGAGCTTGACCGGCGGCATTTTACCCCAGGTTTTCACCGATGCGCATTTAGCCGACTAGGCTCGTACGATGACGGAATATGCATAGACAGTGTGGAAAGTTGGCGCGTGTGCGGTGGGGTGTATGTTGATGTCCCAGGCGCTAGCTCACCCGTCTCTGTGCAATGGATTCGCGAGTGGCCGACTAGGCCGATGCCCGGTGTACATGTGCGGTGGCAGTGTGGGCAAGGTAGGTTGGGAACTGCCCAGTCGCCAAGATGACAGCTGTGTACTTATTCAGGTTGGTGTTGAGTTGGAGACCATGGTGATTTCACACGAAGGTTTGTAGCCGGCCGAAGGCCTGCCTGGGTTTGGAGATCCAGTGCACAACTTCGTAATCGATCGAGGTGCTGCTTGAGAGTGTGCTGCCTATCCGGCGAATTTGTCCACGTTTAGAGTTCAGTGCCGTAGACCTCATACACAACGAACAGAGTCTGGCCTACTGTCAGCCCAAGTGCTGCTTATAACGGCAAAAAAAGCCGGAAATGGCACTTCAGTCTCATTTCTCCTCATCGGAAACACTTATTCATCAGAAGTATTATCTTCAGGTTTTCTTCATTGTCGCGTTCAGGTCATAACGAAAACGTCAATTCATTCGCCTGGCTCTCCAAGGGATCCTTTATCGTGGGCATAACGGGAAAATATCTCAAAGTCTACGATATCTCCGGCAAGTCTCTTATCTTTTTCACAAATCCTACTCCCTTTTTAACATGGTCTGCTTCCTTCCCCCTTTGGAAGCCAGCAGATGCTTTGGCAGTACCTACTTGTTTGGCATAAGTTGTTGAGTGTTAACATGCCTGTTTTTACTCATTCTCTTCTCCCAACCCCCTTTTTCGTCCTACAACTTGCAAACCAGATCCCAGTAGGGTGTGCCAGATTACGCAAACTCGCCTTGTCAACGGCCTAACTGTGGATCCCCTCTTTACTTCTCGAATTGCTTCATTCTTCCAGGTTGGTCTTCTTCTAAAGGACATTTCAGCATCGCCATTTTGCTTTGTCAACCTCAGTGCTCTGCTAATCTATTGATTTACATGGTGTAAGTAGGCTGTTTTATATTATCACACGCATACATCCAGATGATCTTATGTAACGGTTATAATTACCCATCGTTTCTACGCCTGACGTTATACTTAACCTATTATAGCCAAAAGCAATTTAACTTTCGGTTGCTGTCTCTGAGATTCAGTGTCAAAACATCATTGGCCTCTTGCAGGCGCCAGTTGTTCGCGCACGGAACATCCCAGTGTTAGGTGTTAAAAGAAGAAAACTGCATTTTTGGCGTCTTAGTCGTTTTCTGAAAATGGGAGGCCTGCTGATCTCTCTAAGTTTTGCAATGGATGCGGACCATGTTGTACATTTCATGAGGAGCAGTGGTAAACGGACAGGTACGATGCTGTGTGAATGGACATTGCACGGTCTTAAAAAAATCTTATGAATAAAAACCTTTTAAAACCTAATTGTACTCCTTTTTCAAGTATACAATATAAAGATGACGTGCTTCTCTTTCAAATGGGTAAAAGAAAGCATTCTTTGTCCATGTTTCTTATGAATTATATTTGAATTTATAAGACCATCGAAAATCAATGTGAAAAATACTTGCTACCTGAGTAGTCCTACTTTATCGACTACGGTTTCTGCAGGAGGTAGAAAAGAAGTGATTATGCCGCAAGATAATCAGCATTATAAATCCTTCCTAATTGAAAACGCATTTCAGAATTCCCGCCAAAATTTCATGAGATCGGTCACGCACTATAGGTGCGCTGTCAACCTCACTGTCAGACACGGCCTCCTGGTGGAAGGAGCATTTTGTCGGTTTCTGGGTTCGGTAGTTTCGGCCTCCTTATTTGACATCCAGTTTGGAAAGTCTTAACTCCTGAGTGTGAATGGCTATCTTTCATGCAGTAGCAGAACTGCAAAACTTGGTGAGGTCAATCTTCCAGTGGAAACCTGCAGGTGCTATTTGGCGCTACTACCTAATTGACTACACACCCTGCTGATCCTAAGTTCGAAAATAACTTATGAGATAAACTTTGTCCGGCAATCTCTTGTCAACTAACAGCAGTAGAATCCAGTCCTCGATGCGGATATCAGGCAACGTGAGTCCGCCCTAGTAAATTATGGTGAATATCGTCAATAGTACAAGAAGATGCGACATATATAACTCCTGTTTTGCATGCGATCTCATGTTTGTGCTAACCAAACGGACCACTTTTCTTTCTTCTGTTTGTACAATTAAGTGGTTTATTTCACCTTTTAGCATCAGATCGCCCTGTGGAGAGTAGATAACCTCGAGAAACCCGTATCCTTTTTGCCTTGTCTAGGTGGGGCGTTGCCTTTTGACTTCGAGTTTCGAAAATTCCGACCCCATCCATTGTTGCCTTGTTTTTATTTTGGTAATCATGCGCAGTCGGGCACATTCCATGCCAGTCGACAAGGACATCAGGAATGACCGGCCTGTGTATGCATCGCTCACCGCCGTTCTGCACACCACGCGTTTTTTAGTCGTGGCTGTCGGGCCGTAATGGACCAGACTTTCTTGGCTGGGTGCCAAGCCCTTGATCGTATAGAGTAATTTAAATGGGGTTACTTTGTTCTTTAAGAGTACTCTACTCAACTTAACTGCTCAAGTATAACGATGCTTGTTTCGGTTGAAAGTACTCGGCTGAAAAGCCCACATGAGTGTGTTGCATGTTAAATTTTTCCTTATCCAGGCTTTCAGGTGTATACCTTTACGGAAACCCGTAATGTTCTCTGCATCAAGTGGAGCCCCCTAAGGTTCGTTCAAGTTTCGCCTCTTTCTACAGTCTTCCCACTGTCGTTGTCTAGAAGACGGTTGTGAACTTTTGGCCACGTCAACTGTAACCTGCTTTATCATCTCAGTTTGTGGTAATCGCATTGTTAGTAAAAATCTCGGAGACTGGGCTTTATATTTGAGGAATTAAAATACCTAGAAGACAGGAAGCGCCGAACTGGACTATCTGAGGCACTGGACACTAAGTACATGTGTTGTCTGACGCCTCCTGAGACAGTTCAGTAACTTCTGTATATTAACAGGTGTTCGTTTGGCCCAATTCTGAAGACTCGGTGATCTCGGTGGGGTCGGAACTCAGAACAGCAAGTACAAGGCTTGTGCACAGCCAACGGCCAAACCACCTGGGCTACGATGCCCCAACCGGAAACTGTGAGGTTACTCACATTTGGGGTCAAGTTACCCGCCCAGCCTACTGAAACGCATGGAATCCATCAATCCTGATACAGTAATCTGGCTTCTCAAACAGGTTTTGCTTAACCAATCTAGAATCCACCAGATGACTACCAGGCTCACTTGATTAACCGGTGTTTTTGACAGCTTCGAATAATATGCTTGATCCACTTGTGGAAATCTTGGCAGCCTCAATGGGATTAAACTCATGGCTCCCGGTCAGGCCTCGAAACCCAGGTTGTTAGAGCGTTGGCTGTACGCAAACCTGGCCTTGTGGTCGTGGGTTTGAATCCCACCGACGTCGCCGAGCTCTTTTTCAAGAGCTTGGGTCAATCGAATCCTGTATTTTAGCCATTATCGCCGTGTTTCAGACGCTCGCCGTCTCCTTGACCTCCATGGCTAAACTAATTCACAACAGAAAGCTGCCGCATTTCTGACAAGCAGTGACTACAAAGCTCTCGGTGATATGACGGGCATTGTAAACACTGTCCACCTCACCCGAAGATCAAAACATCCTTCTCGCCAAAAGTCACGTCGACTTCCCTGAAACGTTTTCTATTTCGCGAACCAGAAATCCGGAAGGGACAGTAACTGCTTGAAGAATCGGCGAAAAATTGTGTTGGACGGGCCTATCTACATGGAAAGTTGTTATGCCCCTACATAGAAATAATCCTGACTCTACATAAATTCCAGGTATAGTTATTTGAACAACACGAAGACGAGCGCGCCCCGTGGCGCACATTTGTGTTGGGTCATTTAAATGAGCAAGTTTCAGTTAAATCCAAGACAGAACCCACGAACTGACGATTACAAACCAATCGGGTCCGACATGTTGGCCATGTTGAGAATCTGGAGGAGGCTTAGATCAGTTGTGTTTTATTTGTCCTATAGCTGAAGATCGACTTTCAAGTTGCGATGACGATGTGGCCATCTGACTAGAGCTGACATGTTTGACCGAAAAAACCTGCCTGGACACAGTCTGTAAAGATTTTGAGGTGGTCCTTGAGCTCACGGTAAGCAGTCATCGCTTCTGGAGAAAAAATGGTTCCAGCTTATTATATCCGCCACTAGTGGACGTCACATGTGGGAGGCACTTTATGCGATATCGTTGAGACCGGTTAGGTCAGGCATGATTGAAACAGCGCGAAGTAAGTGTTCAAGCACTTGGTGACACACGTCTTCGCTGATTTCCGCAGGCCGGCCTGTATAGACGTGTTTTCCGTTAGGTTTTTCCTACTGCTGTTTTAAATTTTATAAAAATTCTGACAGAGAAACCACTTTTTGGTACCTTGACTTGCCGCCCCGCTGAGCTAATCTCTATTTTTGACTGAATCGCATCCCTTTTCACTCTGTTGATTGTTTAATCCGTCTCATTACCACAGCGAGGGTTGGCTTGGTGTTCTGCTCGCCGATTCAACCTTCGTCAAAGTTTTCAATGCCCAACTGCCTTTCAGTCAGCCGATGGACGAGTCAGAACAGAGTCTCCTGGAGTTGAGAGCAATGTGTGAGTTATTTATGCCCGGGGTTTTGTCTTCTAGGGCATGGAACCGTTCCTGACAGTTGAACTCCCATTATCACCCTTACGTTGGTAGGTTCAAGGGAGCCGGAAAGCCCGTTAGTTTCGTTTGCGTGGCATGGCACTGTAGTCAACTGCATCATCACAATCGATCAGACCGGTTGTCTCAATGTGGCTCAGGTCAATGAAAGACCGACTATCGTAAGTTTTTTCACCGAAAATTGTCCACTCTGTTAGGGAAATAAAGTCCTCGGTTATCTGTTTTGACTGATGTAATAAGCCTACTAACATTTGTGCTTTCCTATGAATCAAAAACACTTTTTCAGTAATTATCGTTGTAGTTCTTAGGAGTTCTATTAGAGTGGGGTCACAATCAAACGCCGTCTGCCTGCATTAGTCACAAACAATGCAGACATCTTACTTATCAGTATAATTATGCTGTTGTCCGTTCTCAATAGGGTTGGACTTGCAACCAGACCCTGATCTGGTCCTCTGGGCCTTACTGGCTCTCCTTCAATCGCCTCGGTCTGTCTGGGTCAGCCGGCAACGTGATCCGCACTACTTCAATGCATGCCCTGCCGCCTGTTCCAACACCGCCGCCGCCGACTGCAGCGGCACCGTCGTCCGCCGCCTCCAACTCGGCAACTGTCATGCCTTCGGAACAGATCTCCACCACCATTGCCAACCGTGTCACTGAGTTGGTTAATCTCTTCGAGTGTGACATCGCCGCCGTGATGCGAAAGCGCGCGGTCATGGGTTACGGTCTTGGCGTAAGCGCCTGCCAATTATTGAAAATATAAGGCCTACTTAATTTAAATAAGCAGTACTTGTTTTGTATTTTTATTCGAAATTTTTAATGATCTGTTAGATACGAAACAGTTTGCGCGTTTTCTACCCCAGATGATTTAAGAGCTATTTAATTCGGGTCCTTTGTACGAATCTATTTTATGTTCTTGCCAGTGTAATGTGAGTTAAGCAACGCTTGGCACTCTCACTCTGTTGGGATCCAAGCCGCCACTTTCGCGTTTGTGCGCGGACCGGGCGTGTTTGGCGCGCGCTGTTTAGCTTTGTCAGTCACTGCGCTCGATCCCACCTCCGTTCTTCTACATTCTTGACGCCAGGCTCCAGTGGGTTTGGTAAGTGAGGGGAGAGTGCGGTAGGCGCTGCACAAGTCTGCCGTCTGCGATATCTGTTCTGTCCGGGATGTTTTGTTCACATTCTTGCATCCACATGTATGAGCATTGCTTGTGTTTATTCAATGAGTGTATTATCAGCCTCGGCCTGGTAATTCACCACGATGTTGCAGTATCAACAGAAGGGCAGGTCCCCTGTTAGTCTGACTACTGGTCGCCCAGCCCATTTCCAGATGGCAGACCTTCAGCCTGATGTCACACTTTGTCGTCCATCCTACACAACGAAGTCATTGACTGAACTCTCGCAAGGGTCCCACACGGTTTTGATGTCGTCGACCTTGCACCAGGGCGTTGGCTAATTGACTACGATATTCAAATATTCCTGTTAGGTTAGGGCTACGTGAACCTTGAAAATGTAGTGCCGCGTCTGAACAATAACGCCGAGTCAGTCAGTTGATCTACAAACGCTGGCAAGACAACCGAGTCGCTTTTCTGAAGGCCGTGCCGATTCAAAACGGAGGCTTGCAGCCGGTTGAAGGCTTGGCTGGCTTTGGAGATCCGTGGACAGCCTCGTCGTCGATGGCTGTGCTGCGCGAGAGTGTACCTCCAAGATAATCGGCGTTGTCCACGGTTTTAAGTTGACTTTCTTTCTCATTGATTCGAGGAGTGTCGTATTCTGTGTTGGGTGACGGTTGGTTCCTGGCCACCGTGTTGATTCTTAGTCCGAAGTTGGCGCACTCGGAGACGAAGAGGTTCATACTCCTTTGCATGTCGTCTTCGGTCATGGTGCGGAGTAAGTAGGCCTCCGCGAAGAGCAGATCATGGACTGTGGTCGCGTAAGGACGCGCGTTAAGGCTCGCATGCGCCGACTGCTGAGAAGATGTCCCCGCCGGTCCTATATGCAGTGCGGATCCTTGGACGCTCATTACGGTGGGGCGTCCATCAGAATAGCGGAGAACGGGAGGCTGAAGAGGGTGGGGACGAGTACGCAGCCCAGTTTCACTCCATTGCTCACTGCAGATGCTTCAACGACAGTCCCATTGTCCGTGACGCGCGCCGTCATCCCGTCGTGGGGCTGTGCGTAAATTGTTTATGATAGCCGAGTTTCTTCATGATTTCCCACAGTCCATCGCTGTTCACCGTGTCAAAGGCTTTCGCTAAGTCCAGGAAGATAGTGTAGTAGTGAGTTCGCATCTCATGGCACCCGTAGCTGGTGAACGACGAAGGCCATGTCAGTGGTTCCGCGGTGTCGTCAGAAGTCACATCGGCTTTCCGGAAGTATTACTTACTCGAGGTGGCCGCTGAAACAATTGAGGAGGCGAGCGAAGATCCTTTCGGAGATGTTGAGTGACGAGATGACTCAGTGGTTGTCGCAGAGTTGCCGGTCCCCGTTGGGCTTGTAGAGATGGACGATTGTCGCGTCCTTGAAAACCTGGGCCACCTGCTCTTGGCGCCATATCCCTTGCAGGAGCGCTGTGAGGCGATCCATTAGTCGGTGGCCGCCGTGCTTGTAGATTCCAGTTGCGATTGCACCGCATCCTGGTACTTCACGCTGAAGAGTTGATTCGCGGCGCGGATGATTTATGGGAGGACGGGAGATCCAGGTCGGTAGTGGTTTCCATTTGAAGGAGCAGGTCGATGGCGGCGGAGATGGTCGATGGGCGATTGAGAGTACTCCTGAAGTGCTCAGCCTAACTCCTTAGGATCTGCAACTTCTCGATTAGAAGCCGTCTTTTTTCAGCGCTGAGAGGCGGGGCGGTTCCTTTGGCTGTGGCACCGTACATAGTCTTGATCGCCGCGAAAAAGTTCTTCTAATTCACTGCGGTTCGCATGCTATTGGATCTCCTCGGCCATGCAAGCCATCCAGACGTCCTGCTTTTCTCGGGAGAAGACTGCCTTGTTTGCACCGGTCGGGCGATCAATGCAGGCTCTATGCAGCCTGTTCTTTGTAACGAGCAGGTTGCTGATGACTTCGTCGTTTTCGTCAAACCAGTCCTGGTGCTGACAACGTGCGCGCTCGAGGACACCCAGGAAGGTCTTGTGGACGGCGTCTCGCAGTTGGTACCATTGAATCTCCACGGAGACGTTTTCATCTGCAGCCTGCAGGTTTTCCAGTTGCTGGGTCAGTTGATTGCTGAAATGGAGACGGTGAGCAAGCAAGTTCAACAAAGCAGTATTTAACTTCCATGACGTTCGCTTACCTTGTGGCCTCCTGCAACTTCGCATTTGGATCTTCACCTTAAAGACGACATGGCGGTGATCCGTTCAGCCAGAGGCGTCGCAGATCACCTCTGTCACCAACAGCTCCTGTCAATCTCGCCGCCGGACGAGAACATGGTCCTGCAGATGTCAGCGCTGCGATCGGGGTTGCATCCAGGTCGCCTTCCGACGAGGAAGGGGGAAGAAGGTGTTTGTTACCAGAAAGCAATGTTGGACGCAGGTTCGCAGAAGGGGGCCGTTTTCGTTACAGCCGCCGATCCCATGAGGACCCAGCGCTCTCTCAGGTAGTATGGTTTCCTGACGCGGGCATCGAAGTTGCCAGTGACAACCAGTTTGTTCGCCTTCAGCACAGACGCCAGAAGGGCGCGCAGGCCCTCGTAGAATCTGTTTTTTTGCCTCGTCAGGGTTGATCACTGGTAGGTGTAAGCGCTTATGATGGGGGCGAATTGAAATCCCCGAATAATTGGCGCGCCAGTTCCCGAGCAACTAGCGCCGTCCTCTGTTCCGGTCGACTGCTCCTTGGATTATCTAAAAAGGAACGAACATTCCGGACTGCCAGGGTGAGCGGACTCACTCAAGCACCTCTTAGCCTGCGAAAGGGGAGGTTGGGTATGCGGGTTGTTATTGTTGTTGTTGTTGTTGTTGTTGTTGTTGTTGTTTATTTGAGTGTTTTAACTACGAGATTTGTATCTACGAGCCATGGTATACTAGCGAATGATGTGATTCTCTGGCATTTGTTTAGTGTACCTTTTCTAGCTCCTTCCTCATGAGGGATTAAGCAACGCTATCCCTAAGTAGGACGGCTTCGACATCCCAGCCGACTGCTGAACTGCACTATGGGTCAAAACTTTGTCTAGTGGAGAGCTATCCGAGCTGGCCTGGACTGCCACGGGATGGCGTGTCGTCCTCTCCTTAGGGCTTTTCGAAGTTATCGGGTGTGGGGACACACATAACACCACATACCCTCACCTGGTTTAGGCCGCTGTTGGATGCGGTTACCAGGGTGTGATTGCTTGGCAGTGCCTAGCTTGGTGGGGCCAAATGTGAAATTTGGGTTTCATTTAATAGATGCTCGGCGCAGTTAGAACTTGCACGAGACAAATTACGCTACCTATTTCGACCGCCACCGTTGAACCCACAACAGAACGCCGCTCGGTTTAGCCATATTATATCAGGCTTTTTCTGTATGAAGTACCAAAATTTGTGGATAAGGTGATTCTATAGAATTAATTACCATTTTCTTGTTGTGATTCCCAAATTGAATGAACCTAGTCTTCCTGTTTTCACTGTAGATGGAGCCAGTGAAGTACTCCGATATAATGACTGATGATGGGCAGCTTCGGAGCATGTGGATATGGATCCAATGTATCCTTTATCACTTATCCGATTTATTTCATCTCGGATAAAACCCTATCTTCGTTGCTCATGAAATTATTCTATGTGCTTCTTGACCCAAAGCGAAACACCGCCAGAATCCCTGAGTGATCTAGGACTGGCATTTATGGTCGTCGATCCCTTGAGAGGATTTTTATTTCAGCATGCTGCATCACATCTCCTCCTCCTCCTCCTCCTCCTCCTCCTCCTCCTCCTCTTCCCCTCCTCCTCCTGTGACTCCAGCAGATTTGTTCGAATTGTACTCTATTTATTTGAGCCCTCCGTGATCCTTATAAGGTATCCATCTGCTTGCAATTTCGAACGATATTTCTTGTTTTGATGATCCCACTTTCACAACGAACCCTTACAAGTTAGATGTAGGATCATGACCCGAAGGTACTTCCGTCCACCTACGACTTACTTGAATGAGTGCCTACGCTCTTCTCCTCTACTGTGTTTGTCCGTTCTGCGCATATATTTTATCAGTTGTGAATTTTAGCACTTTCCAAAGTTGCCTTTCCTTAACCCCATGTCTAGACCTGCAGACTTATATCGACGCGCGGGCATCTTTCAACAAACGCAAGTCTACCTTCTTGCCTGTCACAGTTTGTTTTGTTTGAAATAGTGTCCTCCTTGTTCCCCCTTTGCCAGCCACGTTTGGATAATCTGTCTGCAAATCCCGACTCGGATTTTTTGGCCTCAGCCACTAAACAACCTTACTCCGTTCTGGGAACACAAACCTGTGTACAATCTACATACCCGGACGCATGTGCTCTATACAAGACACCTGATATTGCTCCCTTTAACTTACAGAGTTACTTTGTGCATTGAGATCAATGACGGCCAACTCCATCACAAGGAATTTTACTTGAGTGCCGGTTAATGTTTTAGTTGTCATGCACGCACATACAGTGGCTGTGCTAACTCATGAAAAGTTAACCGATTTCTGAAATGCGTTTTCGACTCGATTGAAATATTAACCATCGTGCAGCATAATCTCATAATAATTCAGTTACTCAAGGATGCCGGCTTTTCAACGAACTCCTTTTCGGCCGGCTGCAATAATTACACTTAGTAAAAAAGGACTACATAAGCAGTATGAAAATTTCTCATAGTTTCTAGACGCCTTTCATGTAAAACGTGTTCATTTGGTAGAAAATTACCTCTTCTTCAAATTTTATACTTGAAGCAAGGGTATAAATTGGGTTTAAAAAACTTCCAATCCCCGAATAAGTTTGAACCCGACATGCTGTTACACTTGCATTCAGGGTTTCCAAACTACAAGCTTTATATTTTGCGTGTTCGGAAAATCATTCATTGCAATACTTTGGTAAGAGGAGACCACATAGGGTTCATAAAATTTATCAGGAGATTTGGGCCATATCGTAAACATTACAAGCAACATTAGTAAATTCTGCGGCAGGATGTTTATGAACGAGCACTTCACAGTCTTAAAAAATCTCATAATTGAAAACTTTCTTAAAGCCCTGAATGCAAGTGTAACAGCATGTCGAGTTCAAAATTATGCGCGAATTGGAAAGGTTTTTAGACCGAATTTATACCCTTACTTCAAGTATAAAATTGGAAGAGTTAATTTTCTACCGAATGAGCAAAAGAATGAATATTTTTTATGCATTCTCTCCATGAAATATGCTTGAATTCATAAAGGCATCTAGAATCAATGAGAAATTTTCACACTTCTTATGTATTCCTTCTTTACTGAGTGTAATTATTGCAGGCGACCGAAAAGGCGTTCGCTCAAAAGCCGGCATCCTGAAGTAACTGAATTATTGAGATTATGCTGCACGATGGTTAATACTTCAATCCTACTTAAGTAGCCTTTTCGGGTCGAAAACGCATTTCAGAATTTCGGTTAACATTTCATGAGTTAGCACACCTACTGTATGTCCGAGTAGGGCAATGCGGGGAGTGCATTGTCCAGGCTAGTTTGCGTCAACCCATTATTCTAGAGTCTTGGTCAATAATGGAGTTAGTCAGCCGTCAGGGATTTCCCGGTAGCCTCCTCTGGGAAAGCTCTGTCCACACAATGTCGGAGATGGTGCCTATGATGTGTCCCTGAGCAAACGCTTTCAGCCACGCCGTCTGCGCCTGCGCGCTCGCCAGTGACAAGCCATGAATACATAAAAGACAACTTCAATGACCTGCACATACCCTCTCCCTTTCTGCCTCCAGGGCAGACAGATTAGTGGACCTCGGTGACTGCACTGTCCGCGTAGGCACAGAGCACGCTGTCTGGAGATAAAATCCTAGGTGGACACAGTAGTAGGCGGCTGTCGGGGCAATGAACTCCTGCTGCAGGCGTGTGTGGCACGCAGTCTTCTAATCCCGAACGCCGTCTCCAGCCTCCCAGTCCGAGAGAGGACAACGTGGACGCATCCGCACTTGCGTCACTGGCAACTACTCATCTACGTGTTTATCAAGAGACGAGATTGGGCTAAGGTGCAGTGCTGATTAATGAACGCACTGTATAAGGCTTCAGCCTGGACTCTTCAAACTACGGCCTCAAGGCAAGGGAGCAGCATGTATGCTAAACATCGCGCTATTGGAAATGGATGGTATCTGGACAACAAGACGATCATTTATCTGCCAAATGGCATTACTGACAACGTCAAGGGAGACTGAAATGGTCGTTTCTGGCTCATTGGCCGTCGTCAGCCAGTCATTCCCAACACCGAAGTGTGGAACACCTAGGACTCGATCCCGCGACCTGTTGGTTAGATGTCCAACGCCTCTAACCACTGAACCACGAGCTCGTTGTCCTGTCAGTTACTTTGGTAGAGGGGCGCTCACCGATAGTTTTTACGGAGCTCACTCATCCCGTTTTGTCTTAGGGCTCTCTCACTCTCTCTCGAGCCCAACCGGCAGCCGCACAGCGGCGCATGATATGGGCAAAATGGCACTAGCTGGAGCAAATGCAGCGGCTGTAGGGCGACATCGTTGAAACTAGATGGGAGAACCTACAGAGCGACATTCACGTCATTACATTCGAAGTTCCCGAATCTCTACGCAGATCGGCCTGACCATATCGACTGAGGAATTCGGCTTCCCTTCCAAGACCTACATGAACAAACATACGATTTAAAACAAGCCGCATTCTTGCGGTCCAGCAGAGGATGAGGGAGATGCAAGAAAAGACTGTCCGACCATCAAGGCCAAAAAAGCTGCAAGGCTACGCTGATAGCTGTGTCGTTAATAACGTTCGTGCCCATCAAATTATTCTACGTCCAAGGCGGTAAAAGCCTACTGTCAGACCGAAAGCAGATTCTAGCTGTCGGGGCCGAGCACTTCAGGGGGCGTCCTCAATTGCCCACCTGTAATCGTTGTGAAAGCCATCAGTAGACTGCTGACCGTGATCGTCCGCCCTCTCTGCAAGAGGCTGTCGGGATATTGAAGCAGAAGTCCAAGGAAAAAATATCCAGACACTAATTCATTCCTACCGAATTCCACAAATATGGGGGCTCCCAGGTTTGGAGCAAGCTAACCTCGTCGCTTCGGAAGATGTGCAGACGCGGGCTAGTGTGCCGCAAGACTTCGAGAACACTCCCATTACTTACCTCTGCAAGCAAAACCAGATCGTCAGGTATGTTCCGTTGACGGTGGGATCTCGCTCCTGGACACCACAGGCAAGATATTTGCGCGCGTTCTTAATCCTCGGAATGTGTACCTCTAGAAACAGAATTTTGGACTCACCCTGGATCTAGTGGTATGTCCTTTGCGGCTCGCCAACTGCAAGAAACGTGCCAAGAAAGCGGGTCCAGCCCCCTCACCATATCTTTTGACCTAACACAGACTTTCTGCATCGTGAACCATGATTGACCCTCGAAACTCCTGATGAAATCGAAATGTCCTGAACAATTTAGGGGCATAATCTGGAACGCCGCCTAGGCACAGTGCCAACGTGCCCCCACTAAAATCGCACGTTTGAGTCACCGACCGATCAACTGCGAATTAACTGCAGCATGACTGGAGAAAAAGTCCCAGATGCCCGCCTTGCTTTACCCTTCTGTCCCAGCATATTCACAACGCATCATTAGCTCATCCGGTCGTGTGCGACTACACAGCGATCAGTATTGAAGGCAGCACAGCTCAGGTCTCTTTTGCACTACTGCACACACGTACACTTGCTCAAACAATATATGACGCTTTTCAGCCAAATGTGTGTACACGTTTGCGATCAGCAACACTTCGCTCATCGCTCATGTAACCATTGTACGATGCAACGTCTCAATGTAGGGCTGAACCTGATATGTGCGCGTGCACATCTCTCCCCTTCGTGAGATCTGCTTTTTGGTAGTCTTGTTAATGTGGACGGACCATTATTTCTTATATGTCGTTATCCTCCACAACCGAGGGTGCCGGGGCTGCCGTCCCACATTTCTGCAATAATGTTCTGAAAATGTTACTGATTTTAATTCAGTAACATGTGTCGTGTATTTTAATATTTTTGCGCTATCCTTAATAGGTTCTCCCGAGGTATTGTCTATTACTATTAAATATACTAAACTGAACTAACAACACGCATGTGGCACGCCATTTACTGTGTCTGCGTCTCTGTCTGGTTGTCCTGCCCCTGTCGAATAATTCTGGACATTGTGATAGCCGATGATACAAATCGCAAATGTATAAATGGAAGTGCTTGAGCACCTAACCATAGCTGGGCGGTACCGTATTGGTGGCGGACTGCAAAATTTGTGGTTAACTCTTGCGTTTCTGTCATCTATTCCCTCGTCCCCACCTGTGTCCGTTGTTTGTATCACTCTGAGCCGTCCTCTTAACCGACCTGCACTGAAAGGGCAGATAAGGTGTGACGGACAGGGACACATGCAGCCGAAGTTGACTGGCCATCCGAGGGCGGCTCTGATGAGGAAATAAGTCCATGCCTTGCTACTCACCTCGCACTCTGCCGTTTTTAATGGGAGTTCATGAGACTATCCCGACAAAATCGTCCTTTTTCAATTACAGTGGATGACTACGGAATGACCTCCAGCTCCTCTGCGGCTGCGGCGAACCTATCACCCGCAACCCGGGCGGCCATTCGTTGTCAGGGCGCTGTGGCAATCCTTTGCGGTGAGACAAGCGGTACCAGTGAAGTGATCGAGCAACCTGAATGGAAGGGCATCGATGCACACCTCGACTTTCCCCGTTACCGCAGTGCTGGGCGGTGAGCGCTCCAGACCCCAATTTATTCTTTAATACTTCGTCTTGTTTCCAAGCACAGCTAGCCTAATGTTATCCCATTCTGGTGTTATGAGTTCATAATGCACAGGAGTGTTTTCATAGCTATATCCTAGTTTTGCCGTAGTTACTGTAAAGTACCAGCGTTACAGCCGTGGCTTCCTGCAGCTATTTTCTCAGATGATGGCGCCATTTTTTGGACATAATTTCAGTCGGAGAGGTTTTGACCTTTGACCACGCACTGACTACCGCTGCTGGCAGTGCTACTGATGTTGTTTTTTGAGCGCAAAGCCGTCACTACGGGTAACTTCAGTCCCGTTAACACTATATCCATCGATCGGAGTTGTAGTAAACTGTTCAGTGTTATTATTGAGCCCGCCGTCTGTCTATTTTTGTTCCGTTGACCATGATCGCCTTCTGGATGCTCTAGGTCTCTACGTTCTCAGCCTAACTCCGCATTTGTGTGTATCATCGTCAAGACGACCTCTTGTCTTTTGTTTATTACGGAGGTCTCAATGCTGGCCTTTTCGTCGTCGACGACGCAGCACTTGGAGGAAGGGAAAGACCCTTTCTCCTTCTCTGTCTCCCTTTAATTATCCACCCAGAACTGTCAACTTTGCCAACTTAAGAGCATACATGTTCGACCCATTTTCCAATCGTGTTCACCAGGCAGTCATAGTTCGATAAAATGTGGACGCGTCGCTTAAACTCGGGATTAATGGTATATCATCTTCTCAGTGGGGATCGGCGATGCACTTTCTTGATTTTTCCGACTTTTATAACACCAGGTTGTCTCTCCCATTCCTGCGTAAGGGTGAGCATAGTGTTTTTAGCATGAACCACCGGTTAATATCGGGGAGAGTTGCCAGGCAGGGCGCTGCGAGAACGTCTCACACAAAATGCGCTGTGGCCCACTGGACCGCGATTCAAACATGGGGTGCGCTAGTACCTGAGGTTGGAGCATCACCGTCTGATGACGTCAGGGAAGCTATGAATGTAGTATGTTCTTACCGACAACGACAAGTGAGACTGGAATGGCCATTTCTGGCTTATTAGCCGTCGTCAGCCAGTCATACCCAACCCCGAAGTGTGGGACACCCGAGGCTCGAACTCGCGACCGGTTTGTTAGAAGTCTACGCCTCTAACCACTGGGCCACGAGCCCGTTGCCCTGTCGGTTTCGATCAGGAATCTACAATGATAGAGGGGCGCCCACCCATCGTTCTTACGGAACGAGTGAGTTCCGCAAGAACGATCGGTGAGCGCCCCGTACCATTAAGCTGTGAATGGCCACTTTAGTGTTCACAAGTTTCGTCGGTCAGGCTACTTTAAGAGGTGATTTTATCTGTCGTGGTGTCTCGAATGAATTACCGATATTCTAAAACTCTGTCGTTTGACTATTGCACCTATGTATTTCTCTTGCAGATCGCGTGTTCTTCGCCTCTGCATGTGGCCACTCAACGAGCCAACTGAAGTAACGCGTCTCGTCTTCAAGAGGTAAGTCTCGGGCTGCTGAGCCTCGTCCAACTCGTTTTTTTTACTTGAAAGCCATGCAGAAAGGGGACTCTTGGTAGTGGCCAGACTGTTTTTTTTACTAACAATGTTCGGTTTTCGTTTATCACATCCTCCCCCACCCCCTACCGGAATGTTTAAACCAGACCCTTCGTCTAACTACGGACATGTGTACGCCTTTTGTTTTGTTAAGTGTCCTTTCGCATTTCGATGAGTCGGCAGTTAGTTTCCCGAGTAGTTTAAACAACGCTCTGTGTTGATCGCAGAATATCGCCTGAAAGCCTGCCGCTTCTAAGGGTCACACATTGCGTTAACGATTAAAGTCGTCGGAGGGAAGATGTAATCGCTAGTATTCTCCTGTCCAACTGCATACGCCGAATTCTTGGAGCCGGCCAGGTTACAACTTATAATTACCATGTCCTTCAGGTTTAACGTATGTAGGCATGACAGTTGTCCTCAGTGGGGTCTTTTTTCCACCCAAACCAACGCCATCGCTGTATTCAAATCCACAACGTTGACAAACCCGGGATACAGTCAGCCTTAGGTTTGTCCAGTCGGCCAGCTATTTTAGATTTCTGAGCAATCCCCAAAGCAAAATTAAAGGTCAGGCCAAAGGCGCGGACAGTCATTGCGTCTGTTTGCTCCATCCACATGCCGCCATCTACACAATCTGTGGGTACACTTACAACGGTCTTGACCTCCGAACACACGGCAGTAGGCGGGCTAACTCATGAAATGTTAGCTGAAATTCCGAAATGCGTCTTCTTTTCGAAAACATTAATTAAGTAGGGTTGTAAAATTAGTCAGCCTGCAGTATAATTCTGTAATTATTCAGTTACCTCAGGATGCTGGCTTTCGAACGAACTTCTTTCCGACTGCATGCAGAAACTATACTCTGTGAGAAATGACTACTTAAGTAGGATGTATTTTTGCCTTTGATTTTCGATGCCCCTAAAAGTCCGATTATATTTCATGGAAAACATGGATAAAAATATTCATTCTTCCGCTCTTTCGGTAGAACATTACGTCTTCTTTGAATTTTATGCTCGAAGGAGAGACATGATTCGGTTTTAAAAAAGTTTCTAATTGTGAGATTTTTAAATACCGTGAAATGACCGTTCATAAATCGCCATGTCTCTGCATTTACCAATGTGGCTTGTAAGGTTAACAATCTTGATCAAATCCACTGCTAAATTTTATGAACCCTATATGGTCTCCTCTCAGTACCGTAGAGAAATGTCTGGTTTTCCGTGCGCTGAAAATATATGGCTTGTAGTTTGGAAACCCTGAATGCAAGTGTGACAGCAGAGCGGGTTCAAAATTACTCGGGAATTGGAAAAGTTTTTGAAAATCGAATAATACCCCTCCTTCGAGTATAAAATTGGAAGAAGACGCAAATTTCTACCGAATAAGCGGAAGAGTGAATATTTTTATGCATGTTTTCCATGAAATATAATGGTTCTTTTAGGGGCATCGATAATGAAAGACAAAATGCATGCTACTTAAGTACTCTTTTTTGTAGAGTATAGTTCTTGCATGTAGTCGGAAATAAGTTCATTTGAACGTCGGCACCCCGAGGTAACTGACATATTATAGAATTATGTTGCAGACTGACTAGTTTTACAACCTTAATTAATCATTTCGAAACGAAAACGCATTTTGGAATTTCGGTTGACATTTCATGAGTCAGCCCACTTACTGTATATGCATTCGTTAGGAAGTTGACTTGCTAGCGGTAAACAGCCACTGAAGACGCGACTCTGATATGCCTTCCATACCGGAACGCCGTTAACTAGTCTCCTCAGCCGATCGCTAGCTAAATGTAAGCGTCACCTAAATTGCCTCAAGACGCTCACAAGCCCTCCATGACTTTAAGGCACCCATCCTACGGTGATAACACGGCGTGCAGTCCTGCTTCAGACTGGCATTTGCCAATTCACTTTCTTTATGCGCCGCTCTGCTCTACTTTAAGCGACTTAAAGCTGCTTTTGTTACCTCTACATTCCTCATCTCACTGCGTGTCCTCCCAGCGTCTGTGATGCCTTCGAGTTTGAGCGAGCAGCAGCAATGGCGCTGATCAATCTCAACTTCGATTGGGCGCTCAGCTTCTTAAATAGGGCCTCCAAAGGTAAGGCACACACATCTTCTGACGTCCAATTTTCCCTATTAGTATTATTTTTCGTCCGCGTCTGTTAAAAATTGCTCTCCACTTTCCCCTACGAGTACTCGGGAAAGCGTGCGTAGTGTCGACTTCGTTGCCCTTCTTTCTATGTCTTTAACAGTTAGCCACGTCAAAAGAAGAAGAATAGGCGTTCACCAAGAGAAGTTTACACCCGCTCCGACGTTTCGAGTAGCGATTTCGGTTAGCCATCCACAAATACTGGAGCATCTTGTTCACGGCCGTCATTACTTGCGTTGACTGCCGGCTGTGAGGTTGAATCGGACTGCTGGTTCACCGTGACCTGTGTCGGCCCCTGACCTCGTTTACCGCGGTGATAATTGGCGGCCGCGATCGTTTCACACCTTTACTGTCTCCTGTCAAGGCGTTTCGCAAATCCAGATGCGAGGGGAGGCAGGCTTTATGTTGACTGAACAGCTAGTAGGCATCCAGACTTACCGTATCTGCCTGACATCGCCTCGGTGCACAATATCAACGGCGTTAAATATGACGGCCAACCGATGGTCATGTATTCGTCTTTGCGACCGTCGGCCAGTTTCATCGACGTAGTTGCACTTCCAGCGACTACAACGAAGCCGCTAGAAGGCGCTCGATTTCCCCTGATTAGGGTTGGGACCTTTTAGCCGCATCACTTGTGGGCAGATTATTGAGTCGTGCTTGTGATCAACACCCATTCTGCGTTTCACGGGTGATCTGGCAATGGCCTCGGTGATCCCCTTCCGCTCCGCCATGATTTTGGCGGACTACATTCTTTATTCCGCCTCCTCTGGGGGTCTCAATTCCTCTCAACGAGCGCTGGGAGGCAGAGATGGACTCTGAAGAACCCTCGAGGTAGCTTTATCTCGTTCCGCATGGTGACTTCCGTGCTGCAGTGAGTTTGCACTCGCCGGCCTAGCGTGTACATGCAATTTCGCTTGTATTCCAGTGGGTGGCTATTTGGAGGTTAGAGCATACTACCTCCTTCAATATGAATTTATTGGAGGCGTCATGGGGTAAATATTGTGGCACTTAATCGTACAGGAGGGCAAAGCGTGAAACTTCCTTACTGCTGACCAACGCAATACCATGACGATTTCTCCATGATAAGACGGTATCCGACAGACAAGTTTGACCCTAACCCTTAACACCGAGTTGGATCACTTATACTTGGCCGGAAAGGTAACCTTAACATAGCATGCCTACCAAAATAAAGTAAGCAGGCATGTTATGGTAATCAAAAATGTGCTTGCGTGTTCAACCATTGCCGAGGAAGGTCCTGTATTTCGATCCGACGATGCAGATTCACACCACGTTATGCTTTCCTCTGCTTCTTTTTCAGTGGTGCCTAAGCGCAGGGCAGGAAAATTCTTGCGCTGGTAGCCACGTATGGGTTGAATGAATCAGTGTACTTTTTCGAGCGGAAGTCGAGTTAGGTTCTAATCGTGGCATCTGGCTATGAGAGTCCGTAGACGAAATATCGAAAAGTGCACGATTGTGTTAGTAGAACATCCTTATTATAAATAAAGACTGGAGCTCCTTAGCTTGTTCCCTGTGCCTTCGAGTGCATTCTCCACCCTCGGGAGTCGTAAGAGGCTTTTAATAAATAGTCTCTCAAATTCGGCAAAATCTCCAATCGGCGAACGATAAATGGACCCTACAGGTGGACAAATTTCCCAGCAAGCCTGTTAACAGTTACTTTCTGCTCAAAAAGTAGTCAAACTGGTCTCCTATTGTACGTCACTGCATCACCTCAGCTTGTATTTTTTACTGCCTTTTTACTATTAGCTGCACTTTTGGCAGTACTAATTCTCTGATTTTGTACCTCAGCCCGTCAGAATCTTCTAGAGGGACCCAACACCGCCCTACAAGTTCAAAACTCTGACTCTTCACAATCGGCTAATGAAACAGATCTGGTTGCTCTGGCCTTGGCGGGTTTCTCTGATCCTTGTAATCCTCTCTGGCGGAGCACTTGTGCCGACTTGTCCGCCAGACTGAAGGACCCCTATCTGCGCGTGATGCTCAACTTCCTGATGTGTCGTGGAGGGGACTTCAAATCCATCCTGGTTGGTCCAGCCCTCGTTTATGCACTATTTTGGTCTGTCTATTTACTTCACCTCCCACGCTTCCCCCCTCCGCCTTTAGTAAAATTGTCGGCTTATTACTTATTGTTTACCTTCTTTTTTTCTCAGGAGAACGAAGACTTACGTCTCATCGACCGGCTAGCGTTTGCATGCCTATACCTCAACGACGACGATGTTAGTTCAGCAGTTTTTTTATTGATTTATCGATCTATTTTTCTATTGCCTGGCGCCACGTGCCACAACCCCCACCAATTATCGATCAATGCGCACAGAGTGGCGTTGCGTGCTCTTCTGTGGTGTGAGAGTTACGAACATCGCAACTCGATCAACCACATTTTTTGCCAGTCGACCATACAGTCACGCCCTCATTCTTACAAACTGCGCACAAACTGGACTTCTGACCGATCGATGCAATTAAATGAGTATTTCCGGAATGTGCTTGGTTAAAAATGACGCAGATTCGGCTCTCGAAGGACGTCGACTTATTCATGTGGCCGTTCATATTTCTATTTAGGTTTACCCTTCGCGTAAGCAAAACGCATCATTTAATAAAATATGCGAAGCAAGCCAGACGTCTTCGTTGGATTGTTGTTGAGCTGTTCAGTTTAGTCTCATCTGGTTGCAGTGACCAAAGCAAGAAATGTGTTCGGTTTTTTTTGCCTCCGGCAGTTCAATCAAATAGACGCACCTTTCGTGAGATTGAGCTGGCATCATGAAGAAGAAGAGTCGAGCACCGGAACACTTTGTTTATTGTCCTGAGCTTACGGACTCGCACAGGAGTCCATCGTCAGAGGTAGTAGCAGCAACCGAACAAGCGACAGTTATAAGGCATGTAGGTCAATCATCGACCCACGGCGCAAGATTGGAGGTGGCTACGCAGGGCTCTGTACGCTGGCGCTTGTTCGGTTGCCGCTACTACCTCTGACGATGGACTCCTGTATGAGTCTGAAAGCTCAGGGCAATAAACAAAGTGTTCCGGTGCTCGACTCTTCTTCTTCACTTATGCATACACCTGGAACTCGAAATTTCGCCTTCATTCGTGAACTGGCATCATTTCCAACTAGACTCCCGTTTTGCAGAAATTGTCCCACAAAACAGAGGAGGCTGCGGCGATGGTTTTCAGGTTAATTTGCCATCCTCAGTTTGCAATATCTCCATCAGACGTCAGAAAGACGTAGTCTATCTGTTGATCTGCTCACAATCTACTCGCCACGTCCCACAGATGGCCTAGCTGTAAACGGTCTTTTTCGAAAGCTAGCCGTCGGCACGGGTCGGCTGATAAGCGGTTTTCGGCAACGCAACGATAATACAGTGTTAGTGTTAGTGGTTCTCATCGCCAGATGTCGGAGTTCGCTTGTCCTGGGAGGCCAAGCGGATGGTTGTGTGTGCCTATTTCTGTGTGAATAAACACCCGATCAACCCGCACGATGACGGAGTGGCAGGCAGGAGGGTGGGTGAAACCTCAGTTTGACAGTAATGTCGAGTCACCCGTTGGCCCTCATCTGAGAACCTGCGAAATAAAAGCTCCATCGCTCTGTCACAGGTTGTGTTTATTGCTGATAGGAAACTGGCTCTGTGAGAAGTCGTAGTCTTTGTAAATATTGCTTTTGCGAGGAGGCCTGATTGTTTGAACATGAATTTCGGATGTCTGACGTATCTCCTATTTATACTGAAATCCTCCATCAAAGGCAACGACAAAGAGATACTGAATGCACAGAAGTTGCATTATTTATAGGATGCGGTTGCTACGTCATTATATACCTACTAAAAGTGGCAGACACTCAATTCACCGCAGGTGCTCGTACCTGGTGAGATTATGATTTGGTCACCGGAATGTGTGTCGTTAATGGGTACGATTCCCTCGCTAGTGTTGGCTACTGGCGTAATAATGGCCCATCATTACAGCCACTAAAAACAGCAGCAATCTGCGCCCTCCGCGTAAGAAGACTGCCTTCAAGGACAGCAGTGGCGAGCCAAATTGTCGAGTAAATATCAACTCAATTGTCACTCCTGGTGATGAAATGAGGGTCAGTAACGATTCCAGTTCACGCGAACAAGTCATCATCGTACCAAGCGCCAACCAATCCCTGTGCATTCCTTACTCCCTTCGGTGGTTGTCGTCTCTGTGAGTGGGTTCGAGCTTTTATCTGAAATGGCGGAAGAATCAAATTCCTGATCTCCGTTGAAATGAAAATTACTTTTACGCGTCTGACCTCGGCCAATTTAAATCGGTGCGCGAGGATCATGGCCTGCCGGTAGTCTAGACATCTGGTTAACCCCTAGACAGCAGTGACGTGGGGCAGCATGATAGTTATTGTCTCCTGCAGTTTCTGGATTCGGCCGTGGACGTCTCCATCCTATTATTTAGCAAAATAGTCCGGAGTTGCAGAATTGCGCCACATTGTGCGATGGGCAACATTCGCTACATCGCTGTGGTCAGAGCCCAATCACAGCTGACGGTACACCGAGTGACCGACCTCATGAAATGTTAGCCGAAATTCCGAAATGCGTTTCCGATTTGAATGGATTACTTACTTGGGGTTCTAATACACATTATCATGCGACGTAATTCTATAATATTTCGGACTCGGCAGGATGTCTGCTTTTGAATACGCATCTCTCCAATTTCCTTTAGAAACCTCACTCGATAAAAAATGACTATTTTGAAGTTGTGAAAATCCCCATAACTATGTTCAGAAGAGACAGTAGCGAGCGAACGTTCCTTTCGGTAAATTCTCATCAGGCCAATACAGTTACATAGGGCGGGGTACAGTGAGTGTAATTTAAAACCTAACTTATCGATTTTTGTTTAACTCACTGTACCCCGCCCTATGTAACTGTATTGACCTGATGAGGATTTACCGAAAGAAACGTTCGCTCGCCACTGTCTCTTCTGAAAAAATGACTAATTAAGTAACATGTACTTTTCACATTTATTTTCGATGGTCTTATAAATTCAAATATATTTTTAAAAAACATGAAAATATTCATTCGTTCACTCGTTTGATGAAGAATTTCGCCGTCTTCATATTTTATATTCGAAGAAGGAGTTTAACTAGGTTTTAAAAAAGTTTCTAATTTTGAAATTTTAAGACGTGTCCGTTTACCACTGCTCCTCATGAAATATGAAGACGACGTAATTCTCCATCAAACGAATGAAAGGAAGCATACTTTTGTTCATGTTCAGGACATTCACTATCTCTTTTTTGTTGCCTCTGATGGCGGGTTTCAGTATAAATAGGCGATACGTCAGACAGTTTAAATTCATGCTCAAACAATCAGGCCTCCTCTTAACAGCAATATTTACAAAGACTACAACTTCTCACAGAGACAGTTGCCCATCAGCAATAAACACAACCCGTGACAGAGCGATGGTGCTTTTATTTCGCAGAAGGTTCTCAGATGAGGGCTAACGGGTGAGTCGACAATACTGTCGAACTAAGGTTTCACCCACCCTCCCCCTGCCACTCCGTCATTGTGCGGGTTGATCGGGTGTTTATTTACACAGAAATAGGCACACACAGCCATCCGCTTGGCCTTCCAGGACAAGCGAACTCCGACATCTGGCGATGAGAACCGTCGCTCAAGCAAAATCTGTACCGGATGTAGTCTGAAAAAGTGAAAATAGACTGAAATAACAACTAATTAGAGTCCGTTTTTTCCTCCCCGATAACTCATTGCCTTTCTACTTTTTTCTGATTACTCACCTTTTTGACTCTTACATTAACACTTTCCATGGCCTTCGTTGGCAAAGAAACTTTTAATTCACTGGCTGCCCAGTTGACCCAATTTTTTAAAAATTGCTATGATTCAGGGAATCATAAGAACGCCGATGAGACGTGAACATCTCATGTGGTACCTACTGGCCTTCATTGCTTAGTAGATTGATGTACGGCATGCTTTATATAAACCGACGAAGAGCATCAAAATGCCGCCATACGGGGAAAACTATAATAGGTAGTAACCGACGGGACAAGGGGCCGATGGCTCAGCTGTTAGGGGCGCCGGACTTCTAATCAACAGGTCGCGGGATCGAGCCCCAGGTGTTCCCCTATTTGGGGTTGGGTATGACTGGCTGACGACGGCTAATAAGCCAGAAATGACATTTCCAGTCTCCGTTGTCTTTGTCAGTAAAGCCATTTTGTCCATACCATGCGCCGCTGTACAGCTGCTAGCGGGGCTCGAGATAGAGAGTCCGCAAGGCACTAATGGGATGAGCGAGTCCCGTAGCGCGATTGGTGAGCGTCCTCCTACCATTATAATAGATGCTAATGAGGACTGCCTGAAGGGTCGTTGTATGATTCAGAGGCTTAACGCCTGACAGTGGAGATAAGGCGACTGGAATGAGTGTACATTTAATCAGTACTGACACTAGGGTAAAACATTCTCTTTGTCGCTTTCACACACCTTTCGGGTTAGTAATAGCAGTATCCCTGTGATATGTCGCGGTTATTTGTGTTACGAAGCTCAAGGGGCGACGGAATCAGAGTCTTCTCTCCCCTCCCCCTTTATGAAAACTCACCCTTTACATTCTGCATTCCTCGTATCTTTCCTGTTTCGGGACAGTTGCGGCAATTTGTGTGCACAACCTGCAACCGGATGGTCAAAGCGGGTCGTCTCGACGCAGTTCTTCTCACAGGCCTCGTTTCTGCCGACTTTATTGATCTGGTCCAACACTACCTCGACCGCACTGGCGACGTTCAGACGGCAGCGATTGTAGGCCTTCACGCCTGCGCCCTGAGCACCCCGAGTGGCGTTCAAGCTAGTCAGCGACCGCTCACGGGCCCTACGGGTCGCTTCCCTTCGACCACGACAGCACCGACGCCGGCGCAGTTAATGGGCTCAGCAGCCGCAGTGACTGGGGCAGCTAATCCACTCTCCTCGACTATGCGCCTTCGCCAGCGGACCGCGGACAAGGAGGCGGCCGCGGCAGCGGCAGCGGCGGCTGCGAGCACTACTCAGGGCGTGTCCGTCGTTCAGCTGGGCGGACGCAGACTGGCGAACTGGGTTCACAGGTTAGTCGGTCCGCCTCTCCTCATCTCTTTGCCCCCGCATGCACCTCCACCTACCGTACTGCCGTTTTCACTAGGGAAAGCAGGTTACTTCATTTAGATCGTCATGTCTCTCGGCAATTCTTTCTGTGGTGCTCTCTCTCTCTGTCTGGGACTCAATTGCAGTCTTCCGACAGTTCGACCGTCGATTCCGACGATTTCCACCGCGTGTGCTACACAGCAAGGTGCAGCAGGCAGGGTGACGCGCGTGATTTAGTTTATAGCGATAGTAGACTTGCGCAGCATCTACCTCATCTCCTCCTCCCCCACCTGAGCCCGGTATCAAGACAGAGTCAAGAAGCCCGGAGGCGGGGAAGGGCGCCGCCAAACGCGCATCTCGACACCCAACTCCACACCTCAATTGACCAGGATTTGACGAGGTTTGGTCTGTAGCCCCACCTGACCGATACCACATGGTTAGCTTTATAGCACAATTTTAGTTAACATTAGCGGATGGACAAATAAGGTCATTACGGATGCGGACGATGGCCGCTAACATCCGATCGCCGTCCCCCGTCCAGACGGGAAGCATGTAGATTGATGACATTTCGTCTCCCGCCCCCGCTACGGCGAGTGTAGAGGTTATCCCTGTGCTTATGCGGGCAATGCGCACCAAAGTCGAAACACCGCCTCTGCCCCCTCCGCCTCAACAGGACGCATAGGGATTAACGACTTCCCCACCCCCGTAGCGCCGGCTGCAGAGATAACCCCATTTTCCTAACGCCGTATTAACGTGATCGTCACCCCGATAAATACTGTCAGACGCGGTTCCGATGCTGTAAGTTTGTTTGCTTTCGAATCTTTCGCGTTCCTGAGAGTCACCTTTTTTCTAATTTACGTCCGGGGACGCGCGTCTGACAATTATCGGTGCAGCGGCTAACCTCATTAGTTTCGTACAAAATTAAAAACCTCACTCTGAAGACTGAACTCGTACTAGAAGTTTGATTGCAGAATGCTGGACTACCAACTGGTCAATCGAACCTCTCGCAGTTGATTTATGCGAGAGCAGAAGCATGAGAAAAACGCATATTTGAGTTTTGGAGTGGTGTTTATGTTCAGGGTATGGCGAAACGAATTCTGGCTTGCCAGATGTGGAGCTGTAATTTACCCACTGAAGTCAGCTCGCATCGATGCGCAATTTGTGGGGCCAAATGTGGTTTGTGATAAAATTCAGTCTCGAAATCAATATCGGAATGTGTGGCAGATTCATTGCCAGAAATTTGTTTGGGCTCTGCTAGTACTTTTGCTGATAATTGTGCTGAACTACTTTTTTCACAGCACAGCACCGCTAGTTGGATAGGCGTGGATGTTACACGGTTAATGTGCTGCATCTGAGCATTTGCACAAATTTCGCGGGGCCGGATTTAATGTTTCCGGCTTGGGGAACTCCATCGGTTCCACCACATTGGCCATGCACTACGAATCACCACGCGGTTCCCTCCGTAGCCCTCCAGTTGGGATTGCACCCTCCTTATCCTACTTATCCAGCAAATCGCCGTGCCGCGAGGAGAATACGCATACGCCATCTTCAAGCGCTTCCCTGCACCGGCTTCGAGCTCTGCTTGCGCTCTCCTTCCCTTCATAACCCAACGAGTGGCCAAATTAGGTATTCTGACTAAAATTGTTTTAGTAAGCTAACCATATGGTATCAGTCAAGTGGGGCTGCAGATTCAAACCTCGTAACGGCACCTGGTAGGCCACAGTGGAAACCGGGTGGTAATTCGCGGTGCATGACCACTGTGGTGGAAGCGACGGAGTCCCACACCGTCCGAACAATTCCATTAACAAGTCTACTTGGCCGCTCGCTGGATTAAGAAAATGAAGAGGCTGCAAGCAGGGCTAGAAGCACGCACAGGAAAGCGCATGTAAACTGATACCAGGAGAAACCGAGGCTGATGTATAAGCACTCCTACCACCGTGGCACAATCACTCGCTGGATTAAAGTGGTAAGGAAGATACAAATACGTGATGTTTGTAAAGTCGGCGTATTTGCATCTACTAATGTTGTTTTTGCAAGGTATGGTATCAATCAAGCGGGCTGCAGAATCAAACCTCGCCGTTTTTCACTTCGTGGCCCTCCGTAGCCCTTCAGTTGCGATTTCGCCCCCCCCCGTTTCCTTTTAATCTATCAACTGGATGTCACGGGGGGAGCGTGTACATGCCCCCTTCACTCACTTCCCTTGCGCTCTCCTTCCCTTCCTAATCCAGCGAGTGGCTAAGTTAGATATGTTATCTAATATTGTTTTGGTATCGATCAAGCGGGGTTGCAGAACCAAACCTCGCGGACTTTCCATTAATATCAGGTCAAATTATTATTTTTGTCTATGGACCTATTGATTTCTGACGTCAAATCTGGGCTTCTCTGGAGCCAAACTTTCCTATTTGTACGTTTGGACTGCGGATGTTACTGTTTTCTGCCCCCCTCCCCCATTCTTGTCCTCTTCCGCTCTTCTCCTTGACAGTCATTCAAAGGGAAGCTTAGCCTCCGTACCTTTACCAAGCTGCGAGCTTTCGTTCTCCCAGAACGCACGCAAAGCCTAACTACTAATGCTCTGTTTGCTATCCATCTTCAGCTATCGGGATTTGCTCGACCGCTGGCGAATGTGGTTTCACCGCGCCGATTTTGACAACTACTATCGATCGCGTCTAGTGTCCCAGTTTGTGCTACCCGCAACCGCGGCGACCACCTCAAAGCCCTCTCTGGCCCCAACTCCGCAGCAGCCGACACTCGCTGCTCATCTCGCGGAGGACGGCAACGCAGGCACCGAGGACACCAGTAACGACACCGCCCTCCATGCAGCGGATCCGGCTCCCGCAGTTACCGTCAGTGACGAGGGGGCTTCAGCCAGACCTATGCCGGCGCCCTCGGCGAAGTCCTTAACCACATCCACCACTCGCATCCGGACTGTGGGGCTGCCCGCCGCCGCCAGTCAGGTTTGTTGTGCTCTGCTTTTTCCATGTGGCGGGGGGGGGGGGAAGGAGCCACAAGGCGGTGCCTATTCTCCAACATGGGGGCGTACGATTGTATCTTATCAAAACCATGTCAAGCGCCTTCCGACCACGACCAGGTAGTCTTTCGAAGTGATGGTGCGGGCGATACTGTCTTTGCGAAATCTGAAAAGGTCATCTTACTCCGCCGTCCTTTTGTGTTCTCCCGCTGCATTTGTTAGAAATATCTGCTCGGTGCAGGCGTGTTTTCCTTTATCTAACGTGGGCAGTCTGCCTTGGAATTTGGACGACAGGAACTGCTGGGTACAAGGGTGCCAGGCATGCATAGACTATACGAACCTCTTCTATACTCAACTCATTGATGGTTTGACCGCTGCGCGAAGTGCGCTGCAGCCGTGTGAAGTTGCCGCCGCTGGAGTTAGGCATGAAGTTGCTTACAGAGGAGCGGACTTTCGGAGTACATACCTCACACTGCTTTTTTGTTCACATCAGCTGAGTTGTGATAGGAAAATGCAGTCAGGACGACTGGAGGAGGGCGCGGGCACGGTGACTGGCAAAACTGAACGGCCCATCTACTCGCGTCGCGTAGATGCAAGGGGGTCTCGAATGTCTCGCCGTTCTACAAAGGCCACATCAGGACGGAGTCATTAATCTGCGCCGCTCTTCTCAGTATAACCGACTTTTTTTCGCTAGTTGGCAATCCTCCCAATCACGATTGTTGATGCTTTCTGACCGTTTTAAGACGCCTTTGGCCGTTTACAGAGAGTGGAATTGAGTACTGGGTCCGGTTTGGATAGACCTCGCCCTTTTCCCTTGTACTTAATTGCACGTACTTGATACGGCTGCGATCATGCCTGATCTAGCCGGCCTCGATGACGTCCCGAACCGTTCCTCTCCACGCGTGACGATCCGCGGCAGCAGATCTCGACAGTCCAACCCATTCTCTTCGCCAACGACGGAGACTGAATGCCGAAGATCCACGAACTGTGTCGAGCCAGGGCTTGAGTCGACCCCCTCTTCGACGCCATCAATGGGGTAACGGTGCCGGATTGGGCGCAATAACACTGGGCTCCTGAGGTGGAAGACGAAAAACATCCCCAAACCACCTCAGTCGTCTTTCTTGGATGGTCTGGGTTATCCTTGCGATGTTGTCGCAGCGAACGCGGATTGCCTCATTTCAGACGAAGTCGGTGTGCTTCACTCGAAGGACGGTCCTCAAGCAGTGGTGGTCCAATATCACCAGTTTTCGCTCGACCTCCACGCGCACAGCCCAGCATTCACAACCGTAGAGAAGGACAGACCGGGCGGATGCACGGTACACGTGAATCTTAGTGGCGATGGAGAGATCGCGTCGGATCCATTGGCATTTTCTAAGGCTCGAGAAAACCCGTCGGGAAGCATCGATTCGGGAGACAATGTCATACTCTGGCCATTCGACAGCAGCCTCGTCCTGTTCCCTATCCCGTTTCGAGTCCAGCTGCATGAAAATACGCATGGCGGCTGCATCCGATGTAACTCGAAGTCGCCGTCTCTCGCAGGCAACACGCACTACCTAAGCTACGCTCACAGATTCAATAAACAGTGGTGTCGACATTTCAAATCCAAGTTATGAATTCTACAAATACAGTGAGTTACCTATCTCATGAAATGTTGACTGAAATTCTGAAATGTGTTTTCGATTAGGAAGAATTATTTAGGCGCGGTTGTAATACTGATTTTCTTGCGCCAAAATCCTATAATATTTAGGACTCGGCAGGATATCACCTTTTAAATACACTGCTTTGTAATCTCCTATAGAAAACGTACTCGGTAAAAAGTGACTACTTAAGTAGCATGCATTTTTCTCATTGGTTTTCGATGGTCTTGCAAATTCAAATATATCTTATAGAAACCATAAACAAAATATGCTTTCTTCCAGTCAATTAATAGAACATCAAGTCTTTATATTTTTTATTCAAGGAAGGATTATAATTAGGTTTTAAAAAAGTTTTTTCAATTCCCGAATAATTTTGACCCAGATCTGCCATTGCATTAGCGTTTAGCGATTTCTGTTTACAAGCTGCGTGCTTTCCACGTAAGTGAAACCACATAATCGTCTATGCCTTTAGGAAGATGCCATATAGAGTTTATAAAATTTAGCAACGGATCCGGACTATGTTGTACATTTTACGAGGAGCTGTCGTAAACGTCCAGGTACGACGCTATGTGAATGGACATTACGCGGTCTTAAAAAATCTCATAAGTGGAAACCTTTTTAAAACCTAATTATACTCCTTCCTTGAACGAAAAATATAAAGACGACGTGATTCTCTATTATTTGACTGAAAGAAAGCGTATTTTTGTTTCTGGTTTCTATAAGATATATTTAAATTTGCAAGTCCATCGAAAGTCATTGAGAAAAATGCATGCTACTTAAGAAGTCATTTTTTTACCAAGCACACTTTCTACAGGAGATTGAAAGACAGTGTATCCAAAAGCCGACATCCTACTGAGTCCGAAATGTTATAAGATTATGACGTAAGATAACCAGTATTACAACGGCGTCCAAGTAATCCTTCCTAATCGAAAACGCATTTCAGAATTTCAGCCAACATTTCATGAGATAGGTCACTCACTGTACATGGTTAGAACTAGTTATGCATTTTTTAAAACTAAAAATAAATATTATCTGAAATACGTTTGTTATTGCAAAGCTGGCGTTTTTAAGGACTATATTCTGAAACATTCCGCAAATTCAGTATATTATCAAGCACGGAAGTTGTAGCCAAAACAAATTATGCTACATTTTCGTGATTAAATGTGGGAGGGTGTCACCGCCTTTAACTTCACTCCTACAGTAATCATTAACTGAAATACCAGAATAAGCTTATTAGGAGGTATTTGTACTGAATCTGAAAAGACAATTATGTAGCTTGTCAATCAGTAGAGAATAAATGTCACTGACCCTACCTTACACTTCTGCAATGCAACAAATAATTCTCGTATGCATGCAAAAGTTGGCGCCATAATAATGCATTGCTTGTTGAAAGAAGAGAACGTTTCGCGCCGTCGATGAAAGCAAATAAAATAGGAAGTTTAGGACCTAACTAGTAAATTTAAGGCATGGAGACACCAAACGATCAACAAATAAGTAACTATTAAATGGAAAATTCGGAGTACCTATTCCCATTCTAAATAGGAAAACGTGTGAATGGTTAGTAGGAGGCTGTAAAGCATGTGCCATGCACTCTTAATCAAAAATGAAGCCACAGGGTAAAAATTCAGAAGGAGCGGCCGCTACCACCACAGGATATGAAGTACCAAAGTTAGATATAAGTGTATATAGGCAGTAGACCTTAAAACAGCAAATATTTTGACTGGATGAAAGTCATCACCAGATGCCCCGGCAGACCAAGAATCATTAAAAAGTTACAAACGGAAACATGCGGGAATCTAATCGAATCGAAGAATTAAATTTCGCATCTGGGCATTAGGCAGGCTGTTAGGCTAAATGTGAACATTCGAAGAAGAAGATAGGCTCTCCGGAGCATAATGCTGATTCCAATTTTCCATCTGGTCTTCAAGCAAAAACCCGGGCCTGGCCGGGATTTGAACCCGGGACCACTCGCACCCTAAGCGAGTATCATACCCCTAGACCACCAGGCCGGTGACTGGACAGTCTAGGTATTCAGTCCTCTCGTAATTTGCCTGTACTTTTTCTGGCAAAGCACCATACCGACCTGTAGCAGTTTGCACACTTCCCACGTGACGACACTCCTCTGCGGCGATTGGCTCTGGTGAATCCGGGTTATGCTGTCTCTACTTAAAACACAAATGATGGTGATGACCTACACACATGCACTCCCGGTCGAACACTTAAAGGCCGAATCGAGCATCTGTTCGATTTGGGCGCCCGCATCGCCGTAAGATACCCACTGACCATGGTTAGACGCGCTGCTCTGCCGAGTTTGGTAAGTCACGGACCAGCACGTCAGATGGCGACGTCGGTTAGTTGCCGGAAATGCTTAATGTTATTTGCGTCTACTTTGATTAAAACTTCTTTCCTGTATGTCTTGTCCAGCGTAGTTGAGATTTCACAACTGCGTTGGACTAACTTACACCTTAAGCCATTATGAGTTGTCTCTTAACTCTACTTTCACTCTGGTAGGTGGAAGCTTTTGCTGTTAGTTTAGGCTTCCAGCTG
>CACRXP010000356.1:411759-461218 GCA_902702965.1 Spirometra erinaceieuropaei | reverse complement strand
ACCGAAAATGATCGGCGGTAGACATCGGCAAATTGGCAACCGTACGAATGCGAATCGGTAACATAGAAGTCGGTAACCGCTGGGTTGTTTCTTATTCGCCATTGCTTTTAAAAGCAAACGCAGTTCACATAAACGTGAAACACTGCAATTTTGGCAAATGAATTAGGTACATTTGTAAGTACGTGAATAAAGGCAGCGACATGGCCGTTTTCGGCCTGCAACACGAAAGGAGATAAAGGGATGCGGATATGCAACACAATGAAATCGCACAGTATTGGGCTGGAATATGCGTCAACGGCAAGAAATCCATGTAACCAATTCTTTCATTCCCCATTTATGAGCAAAGTCCAGGTGTTGTTCGCCCGCAGTACACTTAGAGACTGGGCAATGCGTTTACTTTACCGATGCAAACGCGCAACAGGTCGCCTTAGGTTCACTGGCAACAACATTAACTGCGTTCTTCACGTTAAGCCAAAGTGACGCGTTTGCGAAACCACTGCCGCATTCGGAAGTGCTTACGCATTACACAGGGAATGTGTGTAGAAAATCATCCGAACAACACAAACGAGGGGAGCGAGTGGACGGGCACCCCGGCATACTCAAAGGAACTGCGATTGGCAGACTGCATACCGTGCATCCCAATCTTACTTCGCATGGTGTTGGTGAATGTGCCCGGTCCAACGTCTTTCCAGCAATTGAAACCTGTCAACGCATGCCACTTTCAGCAGTGTTTGTCAGGCTTTTCAGTTGCCGGATAGCGATCAACAGCGGGACGTATGTATTAATGACGCCTGCAACACGTCCCATCCACATTAATTTCATGTATTGTTTGCAGTCATATTGACCGCATTCTCTCCTCATCTCCAACGGATTTACTGGAGAAACAGAATTTGCGGATGGCTGAAGATACCTTCCGTCAACTATGCAAGGAAAATTCAAATGTGGCTTGTACAGCAGGAATCTACAGCGAGGCGTTAATATTGATTGAGGATATGTACGCCGAAATCGCGAACAAAGTTCTTAATCAACTGGGAATGTCGCCGCAAAAATAAAACACAGTTCAACTTCTGCCATGCTTGCAATCAAACATTCACCAGGTAAACCTGGAGCAGAATGGGCATTTACGATCAAATACTGCGGAATGTCAGTAACGAGGTTGGAGGAATCTTCTTCCTAGATGCGGCAGGAGGGACTGGCAAAACGTTCCTACTACGACCGATTCTGCCGGTAATTCGATTTAATAAATGACATAGCCCTAGCACTTGCGTCCCCGGAATAGCTGCAACTCTGCTACCTGGCAGAAAATCCCTTCATCCAGCTTCGAAATTGTCTTTGAATGCGCAATTTATTGAGACTCCCGCGTATAACATTTCCAAAGCATCCGGCATGGGAAAAGTACTGCAGAAATGCAAACCTATTGCTTTGGATGAATGCACAATGGCGCAAAAAAGCGCTCGAGGTACCTGACCGAACGCTGCAGGACATGCGAGGAAACAGCAGATCATTTCCGATGCACTGCTACTGCCTGCTGAAGACTTCAGGCCACCACTGCCTCGATCGGCATCGGTGGACGAAAAGTTATATTTTTGGATTCAATTTCTTAATCCCTTGCACAGTTTTCCAGTGTAGACCTGACGAAATTTTCAATTTTTTGTCATAAGTCTTCTTCGCTTCCTGTCGTGTTTCTGCGATTTGTCATAAAGCAGAAATCTATTGTCGCAGTTTTTCACCCAACATAGCCTCAATCCTATCAAGTCTTACCTGCATATACAAAAGGTTTTCCTCGTAAAAATATAGATTAACATTATATTTTAAACGATAAACCGTCTCCACTAACGGCTTTCATCGTCAGTTTATTGAGAATTATACTGTTATCTATTTTATCCTACATAGCCTCATTATCCAATTCAGATTTATTCATAGTTCTGTTTTACCACCTACGAAATTGTCATTTGCCCGTTTTTTTTTCTAGTTTGCATTCTGGTATTGAGTAAAACCTGCTTAGTATAAATTGTGCTGTCTGGTCCACCAATATTTGCAGCTTTCATAAATCGTTTCATCATACGTAGCCTCATCCATATATCCTCGAAGTTTCGGCAGTTATCATCCATATAAATATTTGGACTTAAGTCTTGTATTGCGTTTTCGGCATGAAACCTCAAGCAACCCTTCGTCGAAATCTGAAGGAAACTAAACTTCATCTGAAACCCAGTGTTCATATGAAAAAAATTGATCTAGGGGCGCTTGATAATTTTAACAACTTTATGTCTCGTTGCGGATCAATTTTTTCTGTCCTTGGTGCCCTTCTTGACGGAAATTTGCCAACGCTTACGTCTCAGCAGTGTGAGAAGCTCATGCCTCTCATTAACCTGGTTGCGACTGAGACTGAAGACAGGCACAAACGAAGTTTCAACTTTATATTAAAAAACGTTCCCAAGAGTAGACAGCCAATTGATGTTGCCTTTCAATTCCTTTTTTCATGCGGCTTCAACTTTAGGGTCGCGGAAGCCAAAAGGCTTTCATCTAGGAGCAAGAATCCACCCATTCTTGTCAAACTCTTTTCATCGATTGAAGTGGATTTTATTTTCTCCCATTTGGAGCGATCAACTCAATACCTCAGGGCAAATAAACTTTTTATTAGTCGAGACCAGACTCCACTGCAACGAAAAATTTCTCCCATATTACCAAACGTAAAGCCACCCCCGAATTCTACCCAAATGTCTTTTTCCTCTAAAGTAGTTTCTCCATCTGATGTCGACCAAATCCCGCCACTATCTACAGCGGCCCCAGTTCCATCTAGCTCTTCGACTGATCACATTATCACAGAGACGGTTAAAACTAGCCTCTTTAAAACTCCCCCACGGAGCAAGGATTGTTCAAATGCGGCTCCCAAATTTATAAGGGAGCTTGATCTTAGCAGTAAAGATGAGCTAGTCCTTGAAGCACAACCGGCTCCCAGCACTCAGAATAGTGATTTGGTTAATAAACTGACATCGAATCCACCCCGTTCCCACGCCTGGCCACTCAGGTCTGAACTTGCAGTTAGGTCTAATAAACTAGATGAGAGTTCAGGGAGATCTTTACCTGTTCCTATCCTGAATTCTCAACTTAACGCCACAGTTGTGAAGCCCTCTTACACATCAGACTGCAAAATGCAAGTATATTGCATTGCTGATAAATTTTCCAATCCCGTTGCTAGCCTGACACCCAAAATAATAAAGCCCTTTCCTGATGTTAACTGTTTCCCGAAACCATTACGTCCGTCACCTAACATAAACTACCCCTCGTATTATGCTAACTATTCCCAAAATCCTATTTTCTTGTCTCCTATTTTTCCAACCCAGCAACATAGTTTTCCTCTTCCTGGGTCCTTCTCAAATGTTTTTCCACCTAATGCTGCATCTCTAACTAGTAATTACCCCATACATTTTAGACCGCAGCAACTTTGTCCTCCACCAATTGCTCCGTTCCCTCAGCTTAATTTTCCACCTCCGGCTCTTCCTTTTTTATAAGTAGCAATGAGCGGAACCTACATGTTAGGAATACGCTCAGTATTGTCTCTCTCAACGCAAGATCTGTCGTACAAAAGATGGCACACCTAAGAAGTGTAGCTGTTGAGTTTGACACAGACGTATTGTGCATTACTGAATCATGGGCCCACTCTCTAATTTCAGATTCGGTACTTAACATAGATAGCCTTAGTTTATACCGCCAGGACCGTGCCGACAGACGCGGCGGTGGATGCCTTCTTTACATAAGATCCTCACTTGCACAATCGCCTTATAACTTGAACATTTCCTCCTTCTCTGGAAATTTATGTTTTGCTTCGGTAATCCTTCCTCAAAATAGGAAAGCCTTAGTCGGATGTGTATATAATCCTCCTTGTTCCTCCGGTAATGAAAGCCAACTTTGCGAACTCTTTGAAAAAATTGCAGAAACTTCTTTCGACGTCAAGATAATCGTAGGCGATTTTAATTTGCCAGAAATTGACTGGCACACACATACTTCTCCTCCTAAATTCCAGAAGCTGCTTGACACAATTTACTTTTCAAACCTGACTCAATTAGTTCACTCTTCGACCAGAAACGATAGTGTTTTAGACTTAATTTTTACTAATGGCACCTTCCCTTTATCTATGGATTTTTATCATGACCTCTTTGCAAGTGATCATGCATTAATTCATTGTCGCCTTCCAGTTGCCATTTCCGCAAAGCCAACAGTTCAACGTNTCCCCCCATGTTCGGATGGACTCGGTTGAATGAAACTGACCGCATCTGGGTTCCTATCGGCTTGAGACTGGTTTTCAATTTCGGCACTTATTTTTCTTATTCAAGGCGATACAGGCCCGTCCTGACCGACCCGCCTACGTACCATTTTATGAAATCCGTTACACAATGCCATATACAGCTGACATCTATTTCGGCCATGTTGATGTCGGGCTTTATTCCATTTTGTACCGCCACATGCAGGCCAGTCCTCCCTTTTTTTCTGATGCTATTTTTCTGAGGGGTATTTTTTTTCTCCTTGTAAATTACTACAATCATTTTTAAATCTTGCTTTGGAGTTTTTTTTTTTCACCCCTCGTTTTTTTTTTCATTTTCATTTTGCTTAACGGACTTCTAATCTCAAAAACTATGCATTGCACTTTGTGCAGATTTTGCCTACATCGTCTAAAATTTGCATGTAAATTTATTTTTACTTGCTTTGATGGGACCCCGACGGGTCTTTAATAAAATAATTGAATTGAATTGAATTGAATTGAAATGCCCGCCGTCACCACTTACTTCGGAATTCTCGAACGCGACTCGGTGCAGCAAACTATTGCCCTGCCATCGAAAACGTCTAGAAGGACAATCCTGGGTTTTGCACACAATACGTACCGCCAACCAGTGGCCCTGACATTCTTCATAGTTGGGAACGTGCTCCTTCCTCTTTCCCTTACTCCCCAATTCATCAGATTGAGCCACAGCAACGCGTGGCGGGGTCCGGCTAGTTCAAAATAAACATTCAAAAGGTTTTAAAAAAACACAGACATCTAGGTTAGAAGAGAAGTGTTTATTTTGGAAAAATAATTCAATGAAATATAAGCAATTAAAAACAAACAGATCATGGACGGATTAGAGACTAAGTTACACAGACAAAAAATAAAAGGGAGGACAAGTGTTTGCTATGTTAGGTAAGACGTAAATAAACAAACGGCTAAAGCAGCTCCCCTCATCGCCTGACGCCGATGGTTTATGACGCTCGACAGGTATGATGCTTGTCCAGACATTCTTGCACTATCGAACTGAGTATATTATCGGGATAGTCGAGGGGGTAGTATCATTAATACGCCACAGTAGGAGGTTTGATTTTTAACATCAGTCCGCAAACTAGCAGTTTTTATGTCAGTCACCAGGCAAAACACCTTGAACCGGGCATTTCCAATGTTCCAAATGCTAGCGAATATTTGACTGAAATAAAATTTAGGGTCGGCGTTATTGTGCTAATAGGTAGGTGAGAGAATCAAAGTATTCCCATCATACAATGCCTATTGAAGGCATCTGGAAACCCCGAGAACTTTTCCACAGATCGATAAAACCCCTTCTTTAGTTCGAGAATCTGATTGATGATTTCTCTTGCGATCACTGATCCCATGATAAAAGCCTTTTTGAAGCAGTCTCGTTAGTCATTAATTTAAAGACGTCTCCTTAAGAAGGCTTTCAACACACTCGGAAAAGATCTCACGTCGCAAATGCCATTTATTAGTCACGTACTGCATTAGCCTTCCCAAGAAGATGTTAACTAAAAGGCGTGAGAACTGACCAAATAAGAGTTCTTCAAGTCACCATATTTGTGGAATAAGGCTTCCACCCTGTTCAGGTCCGAAAAATCATTTTCGTCATTTTTTTTACAGCGAAAGCACCGGGAAGCAGAAGGTCATTGGTGTTTGAAAGCCAGGCGCCAGCACGCGCCACTGGGGCAGTCATTAATATGCAAATTATTGATAAATAGCTTTATTTTTAGGCTTTCTGAGGGTTCTGACCATAAAAGTTCCGAAACAAGTATTAGAAATTGGTAACATTCAAAGTGCCTTGACCTGGTGCTTACTTGAGACGAGGGGAGTGTGCCGAATGTACTAAATCTCCCACCAATTCAGTTACCAGTCAGTATACTAGGAGAAAATGACAGGAGCCTTTAAAACTCCATTTACACAGTACCGGTGTGAATTAGCACACTTAAATTACAAAAATTTCAGATGTGGTCTTAGTGTGCAGAATACATACATCTAATGGTGAAGATAAATCTGAAAATTGTGTGGAATTTGTAAAAGAACGAAGAAAAAAATGGTCACTGTATTCACACTGAAGATCTTCATCCCCAGCCAAGGTTCTTTTCTGTAAATGCAATTGCTATTTGGAATAAACTACCCATGAGTGTGAAAACTCTGCAAAATTATCCTTTATTTAAGAGAACTATTACTCGATTTTTGCATTCAGAAAAGCTCCCACAAATTTTGGGTGCTGAATCTACTGATCGACTGTACCGTAGCGATGGCGTTTGTGGTCTCTGAACACTATGGCCGGTCTCACCAGCTGTTCCTCAACGCCTCTACTTTGACTATCCCCAACTTCATGAAAGGAATTTGACGTCCGATAATCTCCGATACCGTGCAACCTCCCCCCTTCTTGACGGTCGATATTCTCCCACCGCCGACAGTTTTTTCTCCTGAGCCCTCCAAACCACAAAAACCACCATCAACTATGTTTTTATCCCTTAAGCTCAGGAGTTTTTTTCACTGCTGGTCGGATTTATGTTTAATCGCTTCCCTTGACAATGCCTGTAAACTGGCTTTAAATAAAATTTATTTATTTATTTATTTAAAAGGATCCGTTGAAAACATGCTAGTACTATGTTGACAGTCATTGCATTAATCCGCTAGTTCGCGCTTGTGAAGTTCAGATTGCCTTTTAATTGGTGTTTTCCAGATGTCTTTTTGACGCGCTCACGGTGGGGGAATTAACAAACTTTGTGGTGAAAGAATTCCGTGGACGACTGACTTAGCGAGAAAAGGAATGTACGTTAACTTTCTCCGCACAGTTCCTTTTTAAGCCGGTGATCGTTTCGTCGGAGGTAAATCTTCTGTGCCATTTAAAGAAGATTTCCACAATAAAAATATAAATAGAGTTCTCCTAGCGACTGAAGTGTTGCTAATAGGTCACCTCTCTCCTGCCTGTAGCGGAGGGGACAGAGTTTCAAGGCCGTCAAGCGCTTCTCTTACTTAAGATTTTAGTTCATTTACAGCCTTTGTAGCACGTCGCCGCGAACCTTCAAGAAAACATATGTCATTCCGAATCCACGACTGCCAAGCCAGTACCGCATACACCTGGTAAGGTTGCGCAAATGCCCCAAATACCTTGCCAAATACATCTGCACTCCAGTTGATAAACGTCCGTATCTCGCTCACGATTGACATTGCCTGCGCTGCGACTATAGTACACTGAGTGGTGACGCTTAATTCGCCTTCAAAAACTATGCAAATGTGTTTTCCCACGACTACGGTTTCAAGGGGTTGACTATTTAGGAGATGCTGTCTTGAAGGGGCATTTATTTTTCGCCTTGCTGATACTATGTGCATTACCACGCATTTTTGACGGTGGATTTCATGCACAATCTCTCTTTCCACTCGTGCAAATTCTCTATATCCTCCTGTAGCATCTGACGTCTTTTTCATTTTTTGTTTCTTTCAACGGTTTAAGATCTTTTGCAAAGAGCGCTATGTCCGATATCTCTTCCTGTACTAGATCATTAGCATAGATAATGTATAGGAGCGGACCAAGAACTGACTCTTGTGGTACACCACTTTTAGCAGACGCGTATTCTGAGCAGTAGCCACCTGCAGTGACTTTTGGCCTACGATCGTTTAAGGAGTCTTGAATTCAGCTTGGGAGATTTTTTTCGTGTCCCAGCGCCTGTTCATATTGCATTGTTCTTCGAGTAATATTATTTATTATTATTTCTATTAAAGACCCGTCGTGGTCCCATCAAAGCAAGTAAAAATAAAGTTACATGCGAATTTTAGACGAGGTAGGCAAAATCTGTACAAAGTGCAAGACATAGTTTTTGAATTGGAAGTCCGTTAAGAAAAATGATAAGCGAGGGATGAAAAAAAACTCCACATGAAAAGTAAAAAAAGGATTGGATTAATTTTACAGGAGAAAAAAACCCTCGATAAAAAACAATAACAGAAAAATGCGGGCAGGACTGGCCTGCATGTGGCGGTAGAGAATGGATTATAGTCGGACATCGTCAGGACCGACATAAACGACAGCTGTGTATGGCATTGTATAACGGATTTCATGAAGGGGTAAGAAAGTGGGTAGGTCAGGACAGGCGTGTATGTGGCCTTGAATAAGGCAAATAAGCGGCGAAATTGAAAACCAGTCTCGAGGTGATAGGAACCCAGATGCGGTCGGTTACATTCATCCAGTCCATCCGAGAATGGGGCAAGGGAGATGCGACCAGACTACGAGTATATGGCGAATACAGAAGGTTTCGCCAAGAGCATCGATGGAGCGCATTCTGTGAAGGCACGATGCATGGACGTAAAAATAGGAAAAATTAACATTTCTGGTGAGGGATCTTAGGAAACGTGACTAATCACAAAGGAAGGAAATGTGAACAGATACGGGAATTTAATGACGGCATACTAAATTCCCGGTGGCCCATTCTCGGTGTCATAGGAAGGATGAGGAAAATAAAAGTTTAATCGAGTCAGTATTCAGATAAAGGCATAGCCTTCTCTTAAAGATGTGTAGATTTTCTGAAGATCTTATATTTATTTGAAGGTTATTCCAGAGGAAAGTATATCTGGAAGCGAAAAAAGGGGCGCTTAGACGTGCAGGACGCTGAAGTAGGTATAATCAAGGACGAGTTGCGTCGATTTTTTGGGCGACTACTAGGGGTGAGTGCTGAAATCCGAGGAAAATTTGAACTATGATTAATGCAAAAGAGGAGACAAAGGCCTGCTTCTAGTCTTCGAACCCATAAAGATTTTAGGTGAATTAGCTGGCATCTATCTGAGTAGGAGATATTGGGATGTTCCTTATCTAAAAGTTTTTTAGAAAAACGTCCTTGGACATTTTCAATTTTTAAACGACTGTCTTCATTCTTCAAGCCAAAGAATGGGCAACAATACTCGAGAATGGGAAGTACAAACATACGATAGAGCCTTAATTTAATTTCAGGAATATAAAAAATTTTAAGAAATAAAGCCACAAACCTGGGCAGCTTTGGCTGTAATTCTGTCAGCGTGTGGCGAGAGATCAAGATTACTAGTGTAGCTTAAACCTAAATCCTTGATGGTGGTACATTCATTCATAGATGTGCCTTGAAAGACCACTGGTTGGGGGAGCCTATCAGGACCTTTCGAGGATGCTGAGGTACTTCGCGGTCCAGGGTCTTCAAGCTTGGATAGCAAATTTCAGTTGCGGCAGCACAAACGTTCGATAGACTTTTGCGAAGCAGTCTTTATCAAAGGCAGAGAAAGCCCGCCAGACTAGGCAGAGAACTGACATTGCAAACTTGATTACCTTCGTGCAGTGCAGCGAGGGTTTGAGCGAGGTCGTAATCCATACTCCCAAGTCCATCTACGAGCCTACTTCTTGCAGTGTTATACCAGTCAGGCAGTAAGCCATGTGGTTCGAAAGAGCGGGCTCTGCTGACTCGTACGATATTGCGCTGATAATTATTCGGTTTAATTCAGTATATATGAGGGATAGAGGCAGAGCTTTTGAAAACCCTATTTACAGACAGACCTAGGAAAAAAAATGCAGATATTTACATAGCATTTGTGCCAGTCATTGATACCATGCAAGTAGTTGACCATAATGCATAAATTTATCTAGTGTTCTTTTGAAAGTCTCAACGTTTTCCTCTAAGACAACGGAGTTCGACAATTTGTTCCATCCTTCAACCAGTCGGTGGGAAAATAAGTTTGCCTGCAATTCGAGTTTGGCATATTTCGTCTTCAATTTGTATTGGTGGCCTCGAAGATTTGTCGTCCGCTCCAGTTAAATGAAATCGTCAAACTGAAGAGCATAGTCTAACCCTCGGACGGTCCTGAAGGCCATGATCATATCCTCTCTGTATTGTCTATAAGAGAGAGGAAATATTTTTAGCTTTCCCAGCCGTCTTTCGCAAGGTAAGCTACTTAATCCGCCGACTAGGTTTATCGCACTTGGTTGTACGTTCTCCAGTATGTTGTAATTTTTTTCGTACACGGACACCATGCCTGAACACAATATTCCAACATTGGTCGAACGTATGCTTCAAATACTCGACCGAAAAGTTCTTCATAAAAATTGGCGAGGGATCTTCTTATCTCGCCCAGAATACCCATAGCTTTCTTTGATACCTTGGCGCAGTGTGTCGATGGTTTGAGAGTTGACGTCATCTACATACCGAGGTCTCCTAACTCGTTGACTAATTCGAGTTAGTGACCTCTTATAAATTAGTGAGATTCAAATCGCAACGACCTCCTGTTGCTCAATCGTAATCGGATAAGCTGGAATTTGTTACGATTGGGGATAAGACACCACTCATCACACCATTGTTGCAAGTGATCCAGAATGTTTTGTTACTGTAGAGAGTAATCCTGCTCTCTATTCATTTCCACAATTTTTCCACAATTTGAGTGACTGGCATAACTGCTATGTAAATATCTGCATGCTTTTTCATACGTCTATCTGTAAATAGGTTTTTCAAAGGCTCCACATCTATCCCTCATACATAGTGAATTATACTGAATCGTCGGCAAACATTGCGCGCTCGCACTTCAGACAGTCCAGGCAGTCGCTCACATATATTAAGAACAGAATTGGACTCTGAACGTCCCCCTGCGGAACGTCACTGTGCACGAATGCCCATTCCGATTAAACGTTTCCGATACACACACGCGGAAATCTGCCCGTAAGAAAATCGGCTCATCATTTTAACAGATTTCCATTCACACTCGACGTAGTTTAAATATGAGTCGTCTGTGTGAAGCACTGTCAAAAGCCTTTCTGAAGTCAATGTACACGGCGTCGACTGATAAGCCCATGTCGATTGATTTCGTCCAGCTCTCCTTGGACACTAGCAGGTTAGTGAGACAGAATCGACCCCTTCGAAATCCATGTTCATGCAAACTGAGCAAGTTGTTTTTTTTCGAGATGCAGCATCAGCTCAGATTTTATTACCTTTCCCATTAGTTTTCAACAGATGCTTCTGAGATTCGCTGGTCTGAAACTATTTGGGGCTGTTCTCTCGCCACCTTTATATATGGGGCTTATATTTGCTTTCTTTCAGTCGGTAGGCAGATTCTCGGTCTCCATGGAAGTTCTGAAGATCCTGGACAACGGAGAGGCCAGTTTGTCTGAGAGTTCATTTAGAACTTTTACGAACACGCCGTCCGGACCAGGCGACCAGGAGTCAAACGCAGATACGCCAGTTACATGTATTCGCGTCGCGAAGACTTGACTAATTTTCGTAGTTGTCTTTCTGAAGACCTTTTAGTAATAAGAGGTTGAGGAGCTTACCGTATCCGAGTTTTTGAGAAGGATGAGGGGATCAGAGGAAAAGAGCTTAAAGTCAACGACAAAGGGAGGTTTTGTCTGAGAATTCCTTCAGGACTTTTGCAAACACGTCGTCCGGACCAGGGGTTTAGAGGGCCGTAGTTGACTCAAAGTTTTCCTTACCGTGCCTCTTGCGAAGTCCGCCGTGCTCATTGTATTGTCTGATTTGACAATTGAGGGGGCGGGGAATAAACTCTTTCATCAAAAGTCGGCTCCTCGATATACATGGACGTGAAGAAATCGGACAACAGGAGCGCCTTATCTGAATTATCAGACAACGTATTTCCCCGGCGATCTTTTAGAGGGGGATGCAGTCCCGATTGCGTTTCGCCTTGTTCACTTTGAGCGGCAACAGCCAGTCTTTGTCCACCGTTGGAGTCGGTTTAGGATCGCCTGCAAATGCTCTTCGTCATCTGCAGTTCGACTGACGCTCCAAATCTTAATATCATCCGCAAACCTGGCGACACCGCGGTCAAATTGACTAACGCAACCGGTGACCTAAATAAAGAATAGAGTAAGACCAAGAACTGAGCCTTGGAGACCACTACTTTCAACATCAACCTCCGTCGACTGCTGGCCACCGACACGGACAGTTTGAGAACGGTCAAATAGCAAGCTTTGAATCCATTTAAAGATGTCACCCCTAACGCCTGTTCGGCTCAGTTTGTGCAATAGTCACTGATTTGGGACACTATAAAATGCCTTTTTAAAGTCGATATAGACTACATGCAGCGCAGGAAAAATGGATAAAAGCCACAGAGCACATTTGATAGCGTGCCTCATGGGAAACTACTGCAGAAGATTTGACGGTCTGGAATCCAGAGCAACGATTAAAGTTGATAAAAAGTTTCTTGCTATATAGGCGGTGTTTCGCAAGGTTCGGTCTTGGGTCATCTCATCTTCCTCATCTATATTAGGTCATCGCCTAAGTTACTGGAGTTCAAGTCAAAATTACGCAAACACCTTACACCGTAAAGCATAAAGACACTTTTAACGGTCTCATTCCCGAACACTCAGCTTCTTGACTTTGAGAAGGGTCCTCCTGGGATTTAGTGGTAGACCAAGTGGTAACCCTTAATTATATATTTAAAAAACCCTATTTTGAATTCGTTTGTAAATCCACTGCTATCACTCCTCCCCTGTAGCTACGATATTTGCGGTTCTTGATGTCATCTCCCGCATTTCGATCTCGAACGGTCTGTCGACGCCCACGGCGGAAGCCTCAGTATTCGCCGTCTACTAGTAGTTTGGTCGTACCTCCCTTCCCCACTCCTCGGCTGGGCTCGAAGCGGACTGTGGTCGATCGCGTCTGGGTTCCTCTCGTCTGGCCTCTTTGACGCGAATAGTCGCATCCAGCGTATCAATCCTGCCCCACCGATGCCAGTTCTGAATCCCGTATACAATACCACACGCAGGCCAGTCCTGTTCGATCCGCATACTCAGTTTAGTTCATTTTTTATTCCATTTATTTGGTAAGGATAATAGGCAAAGCCTTTAAAAACCCTACTGATTACATGTCAGCTAATTAGAAATGACTGTAAACGAACAATGAATACATTCGTTATTAAAACAGTACTTGATTCGTTTGAGCAGCATTGTCTCAGAGAAAACATTTGCGGGATCGTGGGGTACTTAGTTCAGATTCAGACTCTCCAGGTAAAATAGGGGACTCAAATAACCATCCAAGCGTTTCTTGAAGAGTTGCAGAGACGTCGCCTCCACAACTGACTGAGGGAGATCGTTCCATTTCTCCACTACCCTCTGCGTGAAAAATTCAGAACGAAGATTCAGCCTAGACATTGTTTTCCGTAGCTTCATCGAGTGACCACGAAGATTGGGTGAAAGGTGCCACTGAAACATGTCCTCAAAAATACATCCATACTCAAGGCCATGTATTACCTTGTAGACGAGGATAAGATCACCTCTTTTCTGCCTGTAACACAGAGGGAATGAATTAAGGCAATTCAGTCTGTCTGTGTAGGATTGGCTTTTTAGACCGTTTACCAGCTTTGTTGCACGATGTTGTACCCCTTCGAAGCATGCCTGGTCCTTTACTAGCCATAGCCGTCATGCTTGTAGGCTATATTTTAAGTGGGGCCGAACAAAGGTGCCGTAAACTCTCCCAAAAAGGTCTTGGTCAAAGGTTACGTACGCCCTTTTGATTGCATGGAGCAGTCTCCTGGCGTTTTTGCAGCCTTGTAGCACTGCACTGTTAGTTTCAGGTTGTTCTGTATCCAAACCCCGATATCATTCTGTAAAGATTCTGCGGACAGTCTTATATCATTGAGGTGATATGTCCTCAGGCTCTCCTTTGAATGAGAGTTGGTTGGACGCAGATGAAGGACGGCACATTTCTACACATTGAAATCTAGAAGCCATTTCTTCGACCACGATTGCAGCCGGCGCAGATTATCTTGGAGGGATCTCTGATCATTTGGACCCTTAATGACTTGCCAGAGCTTAGCGTCGTCGGCAAACATTATTCTGCCGCATTCGAGTCCCTGAAGGCTGTCATTTACATAAAGGATGAAGAGCAATGGTTCTAGAGCTGAGCCTTGAGGCGCACCATTGGTCACGTTCACCCATTCTGACATATTATTATTATTACTATATCATCTCCGATACAGACCCGTTGTTTCCGCCCAACCAGAAATGCCCTTATCCAGTTCGGAAGATATCCCCGGATGCCGATGGCGCTCAATTTGTGCAGAAGCTGTACCCCTCAAGGCTGACATTTATGTCTGCCCTGACGATGTCCGATTATAATCCGTTATTGACAGCTACATGCAGGCCAGTCTTGCCCGCATTTTTCTGTTATTATTTTTAACGAAGGTTTTTTCTCCTGTAAAATTAATCCGATCATTTCTAAATTTTTCATTGGGGTTTTTTTTACCGCTCGTTCATTATTTTTCTTAACCGAGTACAACTTCGGAAACTATGAATTGCACTTTGTACTGAGTCTGCCTACCTCGTCTAAAATTCTTATGTTCATTTATTTTCACTTACTTTGATGGAACCCCGACGGTTCTTTAATAAAGTATTTTATTATATCAACCACTGTACTGCAGATATTGACTGCGATGCTGTCTTTTTTCCATATAATATAAAAAGCTGGATGACGATCAGCTATGTTGTCGACGCTCGGAAACTTTAAACAGATGTTGGCAGGTTTGATTCATGGTCCAGCAAGTGGCTTTTAGCGTTTTCTGTATCCAAATGTGCAGTCCTGCACTTGGAATCTGGTCGTAGACGCCTCCCAAAGCACCGATACTCTACAAACAGGAGTCCGTAAAAAGAAGTGTATACGTTCAAACTTGCCGCCTTCCTAGCACTGCAAAACAGGTGGACGGTCATAGGTCACTGACATACCCAGGAAGACTGATTCAGCCCATTTTTTCCTTACATCGTATAGACAAATGAGGTGCAACCTGATGTGGACATCCGCATTATCCGCGGGCATGACTGCTCGCTCAAATCTGAACAGTTCTTAAAGTCCACAAACACGACTCACCCGCGCGGTCATCCGTATACGATCAAACGCGAATGTACGCGCCTAGACCAACGGAAGCTTTCTTTCATTCAGCGAGTAGTTCGACCGTAGAGCTCACTCCCAAGTGAAATATTGACATCTGAATCCATTATTGTGTTCAAAGGCAGTTGGATTGTTTGATTTTTGATAAACGACGACTCTCACTACGGCGAGCCGTGAAATTCATTTCAGGATTTTACTCCCTACTTGATGCATCCCTGTCCGTTTGATTCATATCCTTCCCACAAACTGCACAAATGACTATATTTGTGCTAACTGTATAGAAATGCATTCATGATCTCAACTGTACAATAAAGACGCCATCTGGCGTTCGACCCGTAACCTTTGATTTACTGCAGCTGATGAGATTGTTTTTCACGTTGTTGCATATCTCAAATGTATATGTTCCTAACGACATTTAGTATTATGCTTATTTGAGCATGACTATGTACCGCTTTCAACAGGGTCATTAAGTGCACCGCCTATTACCTAAATATACAACTACACCAAACTTAGACCTGAGTCGTTTTGCGCGAACGGCCGGATGCACAGTAGAACTTAAAAATTGTGCTGTACGGAGCAGCTATCGTTTTTCACGTCACCGGCGATTTGTTCTTCCACATGCGATACTTTCATTTGCCGATCAGCTCCCCTCCTCCAGCAAAGAGATGCAAAGAAAAACGGCTAGTTTCCACAGCGTTAAGCACCCATTAAAGGCAGGAGGGGTTAGTAATTTTCAGTGGATTCTCCTCACCCGGCATAAAAGCGATTGCCAGAAGCATGCGTTCAGTAGATACTCTTCCCGACCCCGCACTCAGAATGGCACGAAATGCGCTCCTTTCGAGGACCAGAAAAATTATATCATACGCGTAAAAGCGCGTCTCTAAAGATCGTCCAGTAAAAGTCCCTTTTGCGTGCGAAGTTCAGTGCAAATGGCACAACCGTAGTGGAAGGCAAATTCTAAGGCATACTGGTGTTGGGCATTAACCATGAAACGAAAGTGTAATAACCCTTTTCATGGCGAACACCCATCTCTCTATGTGAAAAGAAGTATTAATGACAACAGTTTGCCCGTTACGAGAGACGTGCACCACAGCTGGCCCCAGAGGGACACAGTAGTTACTTGCGGGGCATCTACTTCACTCTTTCTTCTTGTCGACCAAGCCACAATGCAGACAACTGGATATGGGCGCAGCGAGACCGAAACCCTCTACGCGGACCACACGCGTGCCGCTCCAATCACGAGATGCAGGACCGCGCGCCTCAAGTGCTACTGAGTAAGGACTCATGCCTAACGCGACGGCTGTGCCGCGATCGCCACAGTAAGAAGCCCCTCCTGCCCGACCCACCCTCAAGTAGGGCCCAATCGCCTCAGAAGTCCGGAAATTTCCGTGACACGGCTGTTAACGAGTCACGACGGAACAGAGGGTAAGACGCGGGAATAGGAACCCGCCCGCCCCCTCCCGTTATACAAGCAGCCTTGCCCTAAATCCCAAGGACACCCGTTACGGCGTCCAAACCCTAACTGTAAGGTCAACGCTAACCAAAACCTCGACCCCACCCTAGCCATAATTGTCCCGGAATCTAGCGCATGATCATTTGTACTAGGGAGGATAGGGTTCCTATCACCATGTTCCCCCATCAAAGGGCAGTTTGGCCTCCTTAAACTAGGAAACTAAGTACTGGATTACGGCCGGATCGACCTCACCCCCTTCCGCCCAAATACCAATGGAATGTGTGTAAATGGGCGCAGTATCCGACAGGGCGCGCCCGGCATGGTACGCTGACAAGAGACTGACTGTTGCGGGGGGATTTAGCCACATGGGTGAGTGCATTTAGAATGGCCTGTAGAATACCTTGCCACCCATCAAAACCCGCTCAGATGTTAACTTCCGAAAACTGAAACAGAAGTGACAGCCAAGGAGTCATTTGAGTCGTGGTAAAAAGATGTATCTTAGCATTGCGTACGCGAGAGGACATGTTCTACCGGTAAAACTTCTCCAGAAATCAGGACCACAGAAAGCTAATCAGGCATTCAATGGCCCGAAAGATTCATTGGTGCAACATAAATGCACTCGTTGATGCGAGACACCCCACCTCGGAAGCATTTTGACAAGAAACGTCGCTCGCTACTGTACAGTACATTGGAGCGCCGTTTCCCCGAAGTAGATTTGAACAAGGCAAAGGCAACCGCATGTTTCGTCGCCTTTGCATTTGCGTCCCAAACGACCCTAGGGACGGAATGGCTGCACGAAGCTGTCAAAGGACGGTTGTTGTCAACTAGAAAAAGGAGGCCAACCAATCAAAACACAAAAAAATGATTTCTGGTGTGCACCAGAATCACATATGTGTAATTTTATCAGTAGTATACTCGGAAAAGAATCCATGATAAAACCGAGTAAAATACCCGCAGTCTATGTACAAGGTGAAACCCTAAACTCTGAAATTAGTGACACAGGACCACAAGGGCGCAAAAGAAAGAGGAAATAAAAGTAAGTACAAGAGACAAAATTCGATGGCACCATCACCAGTGACTAGGCGAGTTTGGCTGGAAGGCTTCCAGTCAATATAGGTCGCCCATGTTGGCAATATCCTCCGCATAGACGGGCTGCGCTTGACGCAGAGATGGACCGCTGCCGGACCGCGGACCAGCCGCCGGTCCGACAGCCTCGCTCAGACCGACCGCCACAGAGGAGGAGGTGAAGTCCGTGAGGAAGTCGTCAAACTCGCGCAGAGTTCGCTCGTGGCGCTCAAGCTCGTCCGCCAGGGCGTCCGCATCAAAGAGTTTGCCGCCGCCGCCGCCATTGCAGACACTGGTTGCGGTGCCTCCAGCGCCAGATGGAACCTGGAAGAGGTCCAGATCCGTCTTCTTTCGTAGTTCTGCAAAGAGGTTTGTCAGACGGGCTCCACTGATGCCCACAGTGCTGAAGGGCAGTTGGAGGGGACTCTCATCGGGCATCCGGCGAGCGGTAAAGGTCTGACTCATTGTGGAGTCGTTCTGACCAACTCCGCCACCGCCACCTCCGCCGTCACCACCACCTTCAAGCGGCCAGGTAGGGTCATTGCCATCGCCATCCGCGAGGTTGCCCTCATCACCACTTCCGTTATCATCGTCTTCCAGGCTGGCCGATTCGTCTTCTTCGTCATCAGGGTACTCTTCCTCCTCTTCTTCCTCTTGGTCCTCATTTAGAGTAAGTCCAGCTTTCTTTCAATCGAAGAGGAAACAGGAAAAGGAAACGTCAACGGCGCGTATAAAGGGACATAATGAAAAACCGCAACCTCAGATGATTTCACACCGAGGACAAGAAACGAGGTGATCAACGGGGAAATACGGCGAGTTCGTTCTCACAAAGACAATTGGTCATTCGTGTGTAAGTCGGTGATGCACGTCAAGGAATCGCATGCATCTCAGGAATTTAGGACCCCATAACTAATAACCACTGATTTACATTTCTCCTTATGCAGTAAAACACGTAAAAGCAACATACCGGTGGTCGAAATAAGTATGCGGACTACGTAAAGTCCTGGAAGATGCTCAAAGTACTTATTTGCTATTGGGCAAAGTGAATTCAATGAAACTAGTCTTAGAAAGTAGACATGTGGAACTATTTAGTGAACGAAGCGTGTGATGCAACGGGTTACTAAGAGGCCTACTGCTAAGTCGTTAAAAATTGCCTACATTATGAATGTGGGATCAGACCGCAAAGTCAAAAAGGGTCAATACCAGCGCATAAGAGATCTAAACTTGATGGCACAACTCAGAAAACGTCAATCAAATGCCTTTTGGATCAGAAAGGTCTACGTAAGCGGGGTTGTAACGTTAATTGAAATACAGCAAACTCCCTAGATATTTCAGTCATTCCAGAATCCCGACTTTTAAATGTGCTTCCCATCGGTTGCCTCAAAAGATCACACCCTATAAGGAGATTATTTAGGAAGCATGAACTTTTCTATTGACCTGTGATGTCCTCACAAATTTTAACATACTTAGGCACTAGAGCACTTTTCCTGTATAAAATATGTTTGAATTTTGCAAGGGCGTTGGAAATAAATATAAAAATTATACCACATAAGTAGTCTTCATTGTCTAGCGGGGTTTTCCCATGTGTCGGAAAGACGCGCATTCAAAAGCCAATATTCTGCTGCGACCGAAAGGTTTTGGAAGTACGCTCCACAGTAATCAGTCCTACAACTCCATCTAAGTAATTTATCTCTGGTCGAAAACACATTCTGAGATTACAGCTCAAGTCTCATAAGATACGTCACCTACTACATTCCGCTGCCAACGAAAACAGTCGTGGTATGCCGACGGGGGTCGCTGCTGCCCGTCCTAATTACTTATGCGGTACTGCAGCGACTGGAGGTCCCGGTATGCCAGTTAAAGTCAATCGAGACAAGAGAGGAATTCAGTCAACATCTTAGCTAAAACCTTATCTGACCTGTAATTTGATAAGAAGGAAGAAAGTAACCGTCAGTTGCCTTTCGTCGACATGCCCATTTGTAGAAAATGTAGTTGACAGGGAAGATGAGCAGCCCTCCTATGCCGAGTTTTTATTGAAACTAACTCATTTTACACAACCAGCCTCCCATGAGGACACCCTACCACGGTGCTCAAACGCATTGCAGTGAATCAAACGACAAAAAGGCTGAAGTTCGGTTTCACCGGAAGTTCTACACAGCTGTTGGGTACTTCGGTGGTGTTGTCGCGAAATTCAGGAGGAAACCTGAAGGTGGCGCCGTACTTTATTCGGTTGGTGGGGTCGGAGGGATTCCGTACATTGATGAGCGAACTCGGGACTGTTTTATCTTTCAGTTCTTGACTAGTGGCCGTGTTGGTGGATAGAGCAAATGCGAACGAATGAGGACAACGGGAAACGGACTGGAAGGAACCACTGAATAGTGCTGAAGAGATCCTTAGTCTGGTTTCGGTAGAGTTGTTGTTTTTGAAGCGATTTTCCTTCAGCTGTCATTGGCGTGTTACCGCTGATAAACTAATCGATCGGCCCTCTTCTCGCGGACTGTTTGTCATGTGCGCATAAACATGGTGATGGTCTGCACGTATTTATACTACTTGTAATTAGTAAGTAAGCGTTAATAACTACTTTTTTTCGACCAGCTGTCAGCTGTCAACGATTACGTATAAAATCTCTTTTTCACCATCCCACTTATCAATGTTTTTCTCCGACGACTTGTAACCAATAGGAAGTTCAAAGGCGCTCGCCTATATTTCCCTTAATAAACTGAAACTGAATCTACCGCAGGCCCGGAATTGTCCGGAGAATCGCCTGAATCAAACCAAATATCGAATATTCCAGGAGGCCCCGTGGAATTCAGGTCAGAAGCAGGTATAAGAAACTCGAAAGTGAAACCAAAAACAAGGCACTGGTGTGTCACATCTTATGTTGCCGGCGGGTTCGATGAATTCGTTAAACTTATGAGCGGACTTGAGATTTGAGTCGTTTACAGACACAAAGGGGTAAGCTGCCACCCTCCCATGAATCCAAAGACTGCACTATCAACTGGTCGGAGAGGATCAAATGAAACTATGAGCAGGCCGATCATACTGCTATGATTACATGCTCTCTAAAGGTACTTTTAGAATTGTTCTCATATCGTTAGGGCGTTGAATTTCAACCCATACAAACTGTCGGAGTATGGCTAGGAAAATCAGCACGCTTAATATGCGCTAATAATGACCTCTTTTACATAATTGCACTCGCATATTCAAACAACCGTCTCTATAAATGTCTAAACTGCGATTTATCTCAAACTGATGTTTTACTCTCCTTCTGTGTAGATTCATTTAAGAGTAGACTCGATGCGTATCAAGCTTCCCACCAACCAGCAACACGTTCATTCAAATAACCCGTCGCCTAATTTACGTACGCATATACTACTTGCAATGGGTGAGTAACCGTTCATGTTTACCCTTTATCGACTAGCTGGCAGCTGCCTGCCTTTCTCATGCAATTATGTACAAAAATCACCTTTCCAACTTCCTACTTATCGGTGCTTTTTCTCAGGCGATTTGTAACCAATAGCGAGTTTAAAGACTTTCGCCCATATTGCGCTTAATAAAACTTTACTGAGACGCCCCACTTTTTTAACTACACCATAATGCCGACTACATTAGCTAATTAATAATAACTCGACATTATCGATGCCTGCGATACGATGGACCCAGTTTTCTCCCGTCTTCTGGTAATCAGTTTGCCAAAGTGATAGTATTCATCTTAAGTGAGTAAATAAACATGTTCTCTGAACAAACTCTGTCGGGATACTACTGCGATATTTTTTGGCTGTAGGTATACCAAAGAATGCATGATGAGGCAGACACTCATCGTAATGTGTTAATATAAGTTGCACAAAACACATTACCGCCTCTTTGGCTAATGTCTACATGCTAATCTGTTCCCTGGTCGCTAGCCCAGCCGCTTGCCCGGACCACCTTTGCTTAGTCAGCTGCATATATGCGGCGCGCATGACTCAGCCCCCCGGGCGTGCTGGCGGCTTGACCCCGATCGATTTTGCGTACTTGGCTGATTGGTTGCAGGAAGACATGGTTCAGGCGCAGGCATGCACTTCGCACTAGGGATAGCAACAACGGCGTGGTAAAAGCTCGCTGCCGCAGCCGACCCCTGGGGCCCCTGTAGGCTCCCCACCATGGTAGTTGTTCTAAGCCCAAACTTTGTTTTGTGCAACTTCCGGCTGTTTAAAGTAAAGCACCTCACTGCAGTCGCTCCAGTGCCCTTGAGGTCCTTTAAAGGACCTCACAAAGAGGAACAGATTGTCAATTTATATTATTGTCTTTTATTTTGCTACTAATCGTTTGTTAGTAACCACACTTTACTCATACTCTGCCTTTGCCTCTGTACTTCTATTCGTCGGTTCTCGTCATTCTTTGTCCATTGTCTATTGCTCCTCGTCTCCGCTCGCTTTTAAACCGACCACCACAATTTGGCGTCATTCGCTGACTACTCGTCTAACCACCTCGAATGTACGTATACTTTTCAATCTATTCCCCGCCTAATTAACTCTATCGTGCTCCGCCAATCTTACTGTTTGTTGATATAGAACCACAAAGAATAACCGAGTTATCCCGACTGTCCTTTGGCACAGCTCTGACATTGAGTCCGTCTATCCCGGTGAAAAAACCAGCACTGAATCGAGAAAATCTAAAGAATACTAACGGAGATTCCACCATTTTAAGTGGCGGTTCCTTTTCCTCCCTGTGTTAGGCAATCTGTTCGGACGACCATGTTGACTTTTCAACTTTTTTTCACACTTAAGTCTTGGTCCTGTTGCTACTATGATTAACGTCGCCATACCAATAGCTGAGTAGCCCACCAGGGTCTATATGTTTTCACTTGCTTCCAAAACCATCCGACAGGCGTGTAGAGCCAAACCTTGGGAATTCAAAAAGTCCACTTGTAAAATCAGAGTGTACTGGGTAGGAAAAAAGGGGGGCGGGTGGATGGATTTTCGAGAGACGCTGACTTACGGGACCACGGACCAACTGGCCGATTGCGTCGATGTTGTAGTCGGATTCCAGCTCGTCCGCATTTGCCGAAAGCACTGGTCGCACCCAGCTGGGAAATTGAATGACACCGGTTTGGTGTAAGTAAAAGGTGAACAAAAAATAAAATGGAGAAATGGATATGCATGTTCAAGTGGGCGTTTGACTCTCACTGTTGTGGTTAGGATCTCACTCGATCCCATTCTGTCCGCCCGCCAGCTTGCTGCTGGCGACAACGAACGCTGTGTCACAGGACACATACCACATATAATGTATAGGCAGCTCGCTAAGAGTGCAACGGGCCAAACGCAGACAGCTGCTTCACGGTCATTACCAATCATCGGTACGTCATAGGCCTTATGAAGTGAGGTATATAAGCATGTCAAGTGGGCGTTTGACCCTAACTGTTGTGGTTAGGATCTCACTCGGCCCCATTCTGTCCGCCGGCCAGCTTTCTACTGGCGACAGCGAACGCTGTGTCACAGGACACCCACCACATATGGCAGCTCGCTAAGAGTGCAGCAGGCCAGGCGCCTGGCACTCTGGACGCTGACCGACAAGTAAGTAGGCTATTTCACATAAATTCTTGTAGAGGCCCCAAAAACCAACGCCCTGTAATTCTTGGCTCAATCAGATTGGCCAGCGTCAGTTCAGGGTGGTTTGTACAGCAGAAGAAAGTGGGTTAGGCGTTTGACGTTCCCTCTCCTCCCTCCCTCGCAATCAGGTGTCGAGAGCCCTTGCAAACTCTGACCCTCGTACAAATCAGGAAGCGCCTAAGACCCCTCTGTCCACCACCATATGCCCAACACTCCAGGAACCGCTGCAAACTCGCAGAATTTAGTCCGCTCACTTAGGCTTTGCTAAGATGTACCGTCACTGGAATTGAACAGAATAGAAGAGGATGATGTTGAGTGACCAGGCGTCTTCCGAGTGTGGGCAAGACGTCCCATAAGGATGTATTAACCTAACGACAGCCAGTGTATCAATACGTAGGTGAAAATCTTGATGATTAAAGGTGTCTCTGATGTTCGAATGGAAAGCTCCAAACTGTCTGTTCTATATAAATGCATTGCTCGAAAGGCATAAGTAAACGCTCTCGTGGGTGAATAGTACGTAGACATATGGGTGGAGATTACTTCAGCACAAAAGTGTTCACCAAATAGGAAATAAAATATCAAAACCGCCCTAAGACATTACTGGTAACCGCCTGCTGTGATAAAAATTTCTATTAATATGGACAGAGGAGACCATAACGGCCTCTAAGAATGTGTTACAAGGTACGAGGTACAGTAGGTGGGCTAACTCATGAAATGTAAACCGAAATTCCGAAATGTATTTTCGTTTCGAAAAGATTAATTAAGTTGGGTTGTAAAACTAATCATCATACAGCATAATTCTATCATAATTCAGTTACCTTTAGGATGCCAGCTTTCGAACGAACTTCCTTACGGCTGCATGCAAAAGTTATACTCTGTAAAAAATGACTACTTATGTTGCATGCATTTTTCTCATTGATTTTCGATGCTCTTAGAAATTCAATTATATTTCATAGTAAACATGCATAAAAATATTCGTTCTTTTACTCATTTTGTAGAAATTTACTTCTACTTTAAGTTTTATACTCGAAAGAAGGATAAAAATCGGTTTTCAAAAACTTTCCCCATTCCCGACTAATTTTGAACCCCACCTGCCGTTACACTCGCATTCAGGGTTTCCAAACTACAGGCCGTATATTTTCCGCGTACGGAAAGCCATACATTACTCTACGGTACTGAGAGGAGACTATATGGAATTCATAAAATTTAACAGTAGATTTGAGTCATATCGTGAACTTAAGAAGCAACATTACTAAATGAAGAGACACGATATTTTATGAAAGGGCATTCCAGGGTAATAAAAAAATCTCACAATTAGAAACTTGTCAAAAACCGAATTATACCCTTCTTTTAAGTATAAAGTTTAAAGTAGAAGTAAATTTCTACAAAATGAGTAAAAGACCGAATATTTTTATGCATGTTTACTATTGAATATAATTGAATTTCTAAGGGCATCAAAAATCAATGAGAAAAATGCATGCTACATAAGTAGTCATTTTTTAGGGAAAATAAATTTTGCACGCAGCCCGAGGGAAGTTCGTTCGAAAGCCGACACACTGCGGTAACTGGATGATTATAGAATTATGCAGCATGATGATTCGTTTTACAACCCAACTTAATTAATCTTTTCGAAACGAAAACACATTTCGGAATTTCGGTTGACATTTCATGAGTTAGCCCACCTACTGTCGGTGAAAATCCACATTATTAAAGGTATCTTTGATGTTCGAATGGAAAACTCCGAACTGTCCGTTCTACATAACTGCATTGCCCTAAAGGCATAAGTAAACGCTCTCGTGGGTGAACAGTACGTAGACATATGGGTGGAGATTATTTCAGCACAAAAGGAAACAAAATAGCAAAACCGCCCCAAGACATTACTGGTAAACGCTCGCAGTGAAAAAAAGTTCTATTAGTATGGACGAAGAAAACCGTAACGGCCCCTATGAAGCAAGTTGCTCGCCTCAACTACCCATACTTCCGCCTTAATCAGAAAAGAAACGAGCTTAATCGGTTTAAAGTCCAAAACTCCAGTAAGACCTGAAAATTTCTAGACTTAGGTCTTACAGAGCACATCTGTTGTCATCTAGAGTAACTTTTGAAAAATGGAGACATATTCTCCGCTCTCCCCTCCCCTCTTCGCCAACAGTCCCGAGAACCAGGGCGAGATGGGTCTGACTACTAACAGAATTTCTACGACTAAACTCCTTGTCGGTTCTAGCAAAGCATAAAGGCTGGAGAGGGTCACATCAAGTGCGCACTAACTATACCACAGATGTTTGCGGCAAGGGTGTGGTTTACGGCCGGGGTTACTTACTCTAGGAGGCATTTCTGTGAGCACAACAGCCGGTATCACAAATTCTGATCCTCCATATTGTCACCAATTAAAAGGGAACACTAGTCTTACCAGTAAATGATAATAGCAAATGAATTTAATGCTCCCTTGCTGACATTGTATTTTTACTCCGATGGCTACCTTCAAGCATCTTGACCGCCCTCACGCAATAACCACCGCGAGGTCTTTTTACTTCTTCCTCTGGCACCTACAAATAAACATGGCCAGATGTCTACTTTTTGCACAATCGCTCTTCAGAGTAAGTAACCCCGGCCATAAACCATGCTCTTGCCACGTATGCCCGTTCTGTGGTTAATATATGCACAGGCAGCCAAAGAGGCATATCAAATTACCGAAATTCCTATAACTACTCATTAGCCACCGGCGCAGGCAGAGGTGTACACTAGAAGGTCCGACTGAGTCTTTCAAGGGCCCATAAATATCGCAAAATCCCACAAAAAGGAGAACAAACCATAAGAATAATGCGGAGACTGCGCCCGGTTAATTTTCGGCCGATTTACAGACCAATTCTATCTGTAAACGTATAGAGTTGTGAAGGTGGGTGAGGGGGGAGGGTGACTAGGAGCTTCTGTGAGGATCGCTGACATGCCCCCCTTCTCCCACCACCTTGGCAACACACGGAAATAGGAACGTCCAGTAATACACGTGGCTGTGTGCTAAGTCAAAGGAAAAAATACTGCTAAAACTAGGTTTTTTCTCCTATAAAATTAATCCAATCATTTTTAACTTTTTGCATGGAGTTTTTTTCATCCCTCACTAATCATGTTTCTCAATGGACTACTAATTCAGAAACTATCAATTGCATTTTGTAAAGATTCTGCCTACCTCGTCTAAAATTCGCATGTAAATTTATTTTAACCTGCTTTGATGGGACCCCGACGGGTCTTTAATGAAAAATTATCCTATCTTGTCTTATCTTATCAAAAAATAAGTTAAAACAGAAGGTGGTGGAGACGTGTTGGGTGTAAACCCTTGAATTCTCCCTATTCGAAAATGGAAAACTTGGAGGTTTCTGTGAAATCGGCAAAAGTCTAGGCATACTTCACCAGACGGCCACTCATGGAAAATCGGGTGACTACACGTAGAACACGTTTGCACCCAAGTTTACTTGTGTGTACATGCCAGTTGGCATAGCGCTGTAGTAGGATTATCAACGACTATCATTAGTACTGATAAGTCCATTTCGCGGGTTAGCAGTATCGAAAACAGGCATGATCCACGGATGCATTCTCCGAACTTTTTGCGTAGTTGGCATCCCACTCAGTAACAGCAAAGGCAGCATCTGCGGTCTTGCCTAATTAAATCCATCTATCTTTCCTCCAATTAGCTACCACCGTTTCCGTGCCAATCCAGATGGGGATTATTGACAGTTCTACGGTCGCTGCCGACGATGTCCACCGAGTGCTCCACAGCAGGGTGAGGGAGCAAGGATGGTAACTCGCGGTTAAGTCAGTTTGAAGTCATAGTAGAATTACGCGGCATCTACCGCACTCTTTCCTGGATCCGATATCAAGACAGAGTCATGAAGACGGAAAGCGCGAGAGGACACAGGTGGCTAGCATGGAGAAAACCCACACCTAGGCGCACCACTACACCCCCTACTCCACAATGTACACACTGACCAGGATTTCACACAGCAGCAAAGATGGGAGCTGGATCAGATCCCACTAGTTGGGGATGAGTGAGACGGAGATTAAGAAGCTATGGCACGAACAAGTTGCCCATGGGGGACGCTAGAGTTAGTGATCGAGTCATCTCAGTTGGAGGGTTGTTATGGCATCATCGGCAGGAGGTGACTTCGATAGGAGATGAAGTTTCACGTTCGAAGCATGATCCTCTTCACATAAGAGTGGCATGTACCGATCTATCCTGATTTTTGGGCGGAATTATGCATTTCCGTCTACCCATGGAGTTGAGCGTATACAGCCCAAGCAGGCGGTCGCAGCCTGGGGTTGCGGTTTAACTGGCCGATGGCGGCAAATAAGCCAGAAATGAGCATTCCAAAGTACCTGTCTTTGCCGACAAGAAAATTCACGACAACTCTTGCCATCTGAAGCCGCAGCATTCTGGGGAGGCAGGGCAGGCTTCTTCAGTTGCAAACAACTAAATTGGCAAACTGGAACAACTGTGCGATCAAGGACGAAATGTCATTTCTCGAGAGGGTTTCCAACCAAAGAGGTGTTGGCGGTCAAGTCAAGGTCCAATAAGAGCGGATACGGCTAGCCTTGAGCGTATATCGTAAACTTATGGACTGGCGATAGAGCAAAGTAGTCGTGCCAGACTCCAGCAAACTATTAATGACCGAGCCTTTGGTCGCGTACGCCGATGGTAGTACGATCGTTACAATTGACAGCGAACATCGCATCTACTCTGCCTGCACCAAACCCAACCTTCAAAGTGAGTGCTCCAGAGGGAGGTAGTCCTCTGGTCACTTGACTGGATGAAGACCCGGAGAAAAGCAAAAATTAAAAAAACGAGAACCCATGCGGACATACAAAAGAGCCTGAACTTACTTGCTCTGTTGTCCTCCAGGCGGTCCTCTAAAAACAGGACAAACGAAGACTTTATATGGGGGGAAGACATTTAAACGAGAAAAACACGTGCGTTCACGTACACACACACAAGCACTTACACGGCCAAGCGGCGAAAGCCCTTCAGAAGAGCCTCGGTCGGCGAACCCGGATGCATGCCAACCTGTAAAAGTGAGTAACGAGACTATATACTAGCAGCAGAGTGGTAATTCAAAATCCAGGCCAAACCAGTCGGAAGATGTTCTAATCAGCCAGGTGCAAAGATTACGCGGAGGTGAAGTTTCGTCAAATCAGTTTTTTGGCACCATGGCTGTGCCGTGAGCACGGACAAACAATCGACGCAGATTCAACTCCACTACATAACTTTATTGGCTGCCTGATAAATTGTCGAGAGTATACGCATGTAAGCCATCCAGGTGCAACGGTTCGGTCTTTTATGCAATAGTTGCGCGCTCCAAGAAGGCTCGTGGGAACCCATTTAATTGCCTCACCAACATAATACACTTCGTAACAGGCGCATTCTGACATCATCATCTTTCTCATTAGTGGTCAATGGGTGCTTGGGATGCCGGTAGATTGTTGCCTCCGTTCGGTGACCGACTCCAATTCCAAGTTCGTTCATCAACCTAACGAATTCGTTGGACAAATCAACAACAACATAGGTTACGGCGCGCTGGATTTATGGGCGAAGTTGAGACTGAAGCAGCTCGCAGATCGGAAGTCACAACCCACTGAACCCGATACCCACCAGTCAAGGACCTGGTGTGGGCTACCGAACGTATCGGTGTCGGTCCGCACGAGGCTGTTATGAGACGGGTAGATAAACTTGCCCTGGTAACCACCCAATCATCCTCGCCAGGATGCAACTTCAACTTCCCGTGCATGAGAGCCTTGGGGCAGTTGGATGACCGAATTTCCCGTCTCCTGTAGTAAGTGTGGCACTCGACTAAGGGCCCGACCTGCCATCCGCCTACTAGGCGCTGCGCGAACAAATGAATGGCATAGCTGGAGGTACTTCTTAGCGGATATGAGCTAAATATGCACTGAGCTGTGCAGTCCCTTTATTTCTTGAGGATGGGCTTGCGCGAGAGCTCGACACTTCCGATGAATAACGCCCTGACCTCAGAGGTGACCTTCCCGTCCTTTTATATTCAAATGTTTGGACCTCGCGCGTTTTCCATCATTCGGAATACATTCGGTCGCAAATTGCTTGAATCAGCACGTCGCTGGAAACCTTTCTACTGTCGACAGGCTTCAACGTACGCTTAATTGATGTTTCTACACAGGTGCCTAGACTTAAACCTCTAAAATAAGTCGCCAGTCATCACACAGATGGGGAAACTAAGTCTTACAACATGGGCGCGGCAGGATTCGGGCACTGCTTCAGGATTACCGCCCGCGTATGTGCAAGTATAAAACAGCAATCGAGAAGGAACAAGCAAGACAGTTAAGGATCTTTGGGCAACCGCTGACAAAAGATCTGCTTCGTACCATTTCTTTCAGTGCCAGGCGGATTGACGATGCACGTAGGACTAAGCTGACGCGCAGCTTGACCACTTTGATCTAAAATGATTTAAGCCTCTGCTGTGCCAATGTTGTGAATAACTTATCTGCCAAACAGTTGACAGCAGAGCAGGCAAAAGTACCGAATCGAAATGCCTGTTTCAACACCACCGATGCCAAACAACTTGACTTCATTGCAGCTGCAGAATCTGTCATTCGTGTAGCGTAAATTACTGAGAAAAAGAGAAGTATTTTATAGGAGCAGATCCCCTCCAGACTGATGTCCGCTCCGCTTTCGATTGAGCGAGAATTTCGGACAAGTTAGAGGACCAGATTTCATGCCGGCCATGTGAACTTACTTGTACTTGGTATGGCCGCGATCATGCCTGATCTAGCCGGCCTCGATGATGTCCCGAACTGTACCTCTCCACGCGTGACGATACACGGCAGCAGATCTGGACAACTCAACCCATTCCCTTCGCCAACGACGGAGATCGAATACCGAGGGTCCAAGAACCACCTCCATGTCTTGACAAACTGTGTCGAGCCAGGTTTCGAACTGACGCCCTCTTCAACGCCTCCGATGGGGTAACAGTGCCGGATCGAGGGCAGTAACGCTGAGCTCCTGAGGTGGACGACGAAGAACATGCCCAAACCACCCCAGTCGTCTTTCTTGGGAGACCTGAATTCCCCTTACGATGTTGTCGTAGCGAGTGCGGACTGTCTCATTTGAGACGAAGTCGATGTACTTTGCTCGAAGGATGGTCCTCAAGCAGTAGTGATCAAATACCTCCAGTTTTCGCTCGTCCTCCATGCGCGCAGCCCGGCATTCACAACCACAGAGAAGGACAGACTGGAAAGATACACGGTACGCGCGAATCTTAGTGGTGATGGTGAGGTCGCGTCGGATCCATAGGCATCTTCTAAGGCTTTAGAAAACCCGGCAGGCAGTATCGTTTCGACTTCTGGGGACCCACCTGTGTTCAACATTCCCAAAAAGCCTCACGAAATATGTCCGACAGCTATGTGAAGGGCGGCATTTAGCTGATGACTCAATCAATTGGCTTATCCGTCTACCAGTCACTTATGAGAATCTGCACAAAACGAATCGATGCCGCATTCGAAGGTCGTTTGCAGCGGAAGCCGATTGAACACACAATGAGCTGTACTCCTCTTGCCTTATGCCGGGCTGGCATGTGAGCTCAAGGTGCTCAAACTGGTCCCAGAGATCGTCTTCCGGTCTTTCTCTTCTATCTTACTACCGTGCTATCCCGAGGGAGGTTCGTGATGACTGACAAAAGATCCGGTTCATCTGTTCCTCACGAGAAGCAGAATGCGCCTGCTGACGACGTGGTGAACCAGAATACCAGCTACAATGCAGGTATGATGCACCTCGACCAGAACAGCCAGATTGCTCACATTTTCGCCTAAAATCTCCCCCTCCTAAAGTCATTCACTACGAATTCCCAGATACGCTTCGGTTGCCTTTTCAAGGTCGATCGTTTATTTGATAATTTTGGTTTAAGTTATTGCCGTTGGTAGCCAGGCCCCCTATTACAGGTGGCTGGGGGTTTGTTTACTGGGGCTTTTTGTGGGACTACATAATCACATCTGACCCATTTGGCTTCCGTTTTATGTTTGAGGTTAGATTTAGGGTACTGATTAATGGTGTCCGATTTTAGGGTTAGCGTTATGCCCTTTAGGGTTACGGTTAGGGTTTGAGGTTACAAGTAGGTTTCAGTGTTACGGTTAGGTTTTATAGCTAGGTCTATGTCTAAGGGCTACGGTTACGTTTGAGATTTCGATTAGGGTTAGGGTTAAGGTTGCCATTAGGGTTGACGGTTAAGGTTGGGGTTAGGGCTAGGGCTAGGATTAGGGTTAAGATCGCCGTCCGCTTCCCCATTCCGGGCTACCAACTGCGATCTAGCCTTATTGCCTTTTCTGTGGAATGTTTCGCGAGTCGCAGTGGAAAGTGCAGATGCAGAGACGGGCAAGTGGGGCTTACAACAACTTTACTGGAAACGAATATGATGTGAGGTTAGAAAACGCAAGAGACCCGGGTCGATAATCTGAGAAATGTGAAGGGCTCACTGCATCAGTGGAATTGAATGCCTGACGTTTCGGAGGGTTTGGCCGGCTCTCCATTATCAAAGCATTTTGTACAAAAAATCGACCAGAATTTTGAATAAACGGCCGAATTAGTTGGCCTTGGGCTGATCGATTTTTTAATTTCGTTACCTTGGGCTTCTAACCGCTGTCTGTGAATGTCGGCGGCCTCCTGCGTTGTGTGTCGTCACCTCAACGGGGCGGCTGCACCTCTGCTCCCTTTTTGGTGAATTTGTCGACGGGCCGTGTTTGCTGGGAATTTCCGAGCTCCGTGTGACCGATCATGGTCCGTGTCCTAATCATGGTGTATGTATTGACGTAGGACTTTGTAGGACGCAGGAAGGTCTAGAGGCCTGTTGATGGAGTAGACACCTGAGTATCAAGCCTCAATTGTAAGACGTTCTGTCATTGAGGTGTCCCGGTTTAAGGCGGTTGCTCCTTGAAAGTCAAAACTGTGGGCAGTTTCTCCAATGTGAGTCGCAAGCTGTCAGTTTGGGTCTGGTCTCCGAGTTGCCGGTTTGTGTTCATATAGGCGGGTCTACAATTGCCGTCAAATTTCCCCAACGTAGTTGCAGTATCCATCGTTACAACGTATTCGATAGACAACTGCCGCCGACATTAACAGACAACGACCAGAAGGCCAACTAATTCGGCCGTTTACTCAAAATTCTGGCCGATTTTTTGCACAAGACACTTTAATAGTAGAGAGTCATCCAAGCCCTCCGAAACGTCAGACATTCAACTCCACTGATCCGGTGAGCTCTTCGCATTTTTACGAATATGGTGGCCTCGGAATCTGCGGTCGAAGATAACGAAATATTTACGAAAGGGCATGGAACTCTTCCGTTAGCGGGCAGTATCTGCTACGCTGCGTCTAACTTTTAGTCAAACGGGCAACGCAAGGATAGAATCGGTCAGAAAACTAACCAGGCGTGTACGATCACCATTCAGTTCCGTCGAAAATCTTTTTGAATCTGTCAGAAGACCGTTCTGCGGGTTTACCAGGATTTCCCCAAGACAACTATTCTACATACATGAATAAGATACTGCCCATGCGCCCATTGGATCACATAACGCGGAAGTGTTTTATACGTGGTACCTTCGTTCTGGTCTTCGAATCAATCTCCTCGATCGCGTTCCGCAACCTGTGCCCACCATACCCGCCAGCCCGGCACAATCGTCCAGGTTACCAACCCGAAGCCGGCCTTAGCTGGAATGACGCAGAGGTGGTCAAGTAAAAATGCGGGAAGGCGGATCTTCAGCACACTTCTGGACTCGCGGCCTAAAGTTAAAGTCGATAAGGTGTCAGTGGATTTGGTCTCGCCTAGGAGCCAGCCTCATGAACTGACAATTGTGATCTTTTTCTTAGCAAGCACTAGCATAGTGGGACGTCCTGAAAGCCATTCACTCACCTGACGACTCCTGGAAGGCGTTGAGTTTACCGACTGCTCAACAGCGTCTGAGGCCGGCTCCAGCGGTAGCAGGGGCTGAGTTAGCGCGCGATAACGCACCGATACATTGAGGAAGATGGGAAGCAGGGTGTTGGGCTGGTTTGGCGAGGTGGCAGCAGTCGGTGAGTTGGCTCGCAGGCTATCCGCGGGCATGGCAAGACCAGGAAAGAGATGACCGACCTGACGACAGACAACATCCGAGCCCAGACCTTCTAGATCAACTTCGCCGCGACGAATGATGTAGAACATCTGGTAATTGTCAATCTGTTGTCGGCGAGAATAGCCGTAGGCTACGGGGTTGGGAATGGGCGTGGGGTGAATGGGAATTGAGATATTTTTTGACTGAAGATTATTTATTTGAAATGGATCGGCACTCATCAACACGGTCTGGTTGTGGAGCGAGGAGAGGTCACCTTTTAGCATCTCACTACTCGCAATCCAATGATCAAAGTCAGTGACATAGGAATATGCATATCCTCGATTGAGAGTAGGATAACAGAGAATGTGTCGGAAAAATCAATTCCGGCCTCTGACATCAAAAATCAGTCCTCCTGGCACGAGGACAAGGAGTGATTGACCTAAAAATGCCTGGGGGTGAAAACGAAGCAGCTCCTTAATGCAGCGTTCATAACACCCCCGTCTTTGTAAGATTCGAGATATTCTTATTGTAGTCTGGTACATGTGAAGTGGGGGCCAGATCGCAAATGTAGCACAAGTCTGTTCCACCGTAAATAAATTCGCCCGCAAGTCGCTGCCACTGCTAGCGACGGTCAAACCACCACATACTGCTTGATTGCAGATTTGGAAATTGAGTCGCTAGTTCGCAGTAATCGGCCGCATCTAATTCGCATACAGTGTGTGTCCGATCTCATGAAATGTTGGCCGCAATTCTGAAATGTGTTTTCGATTAGGAAGGAAGTGGGGCTGTAATATTGAGTAGCACGCGGCATAATCCTATAGCATGTCGAACTCAGCAGAATGTCAGCTTTTGAATGCACTCCTTTATGACCTTCTGCTGAAACCGCGCTCTGCAAAAAATGACTACTTAGGTAGCATGCACTTTTCATAGCGATTTCCGATGGTCTTACAAATTCAAATATATTTTATAGTAAACGTGCACAAAAATATGCCCTCTTTTACTCGTTCGGTAGAAAATCACACTGTCTTCATAGGTTACACCTGAAGAAAGTGTATATTTAGGTTTTAAAAAAGTTTTTAATCATGAGATTTTCAAGACCGTGCGATGTTCATATGAACGACATCGTACATGTCCGTTTGCCAAGGCTTCTCATGAAATGTACGACACAGTCAGGATCCATTACAAAATTTCATGAAATCTATACGGTATCTTCTTAAAGGCATAGAGGAATATATGATTCTCCTTACGCGGAAAGCATGCATCTTGTAAACTGAAATCGATAAACGCTAATGCAATAGCAACTCTGGCTCAAAATTATTCGGGAACTGGAAAACTTTTTTAAAACCTAAATATGCGCTTTCTTCAGGTATAAAATATGAAGACAGTGTGATTTTTTACGGAACGAGTAAAAGAAGTCATATTTTTGTGCACGTTTTCTATAAAATATATTTGAATTTGTAAGACCATCGAAAATCGCTATGAAAAATGCATGCTACCTAAGTAGTCATTGTTTGCAGAGCGCGGTTTCAGCAGAAGGTCATAAAGGAGTGCATTCAAAAGCTGACATTCTGCTGAGTTCGACATGCTATAGGATTATGCTGCGTGCTACTCAATATTACAACCCCACTTAAGTAATCCTTCCTAATCGAAAACACATTTCAGAATATTAGTTTCAGTTTTTCGGCCAACATTTCATGAAATCGGTCACGCACTGTACCCCCTACAGTTTAGGCGCAGATTCTGTGGTTGTACACCGAAGCACTTACCACACGCTAAATTTTCCCGACTTATTAACTTAGCTGTACTGTAAGAACAAGTCAATTTGCGGCCGGCGTATGTCTGATTAGTCGTCATTGGTGAGTATGGCAAAATCATTCGTGTAGAAGGGAGAAGCGATTATTTTTGGTTTTCATACACACGAAAGGCTAAACGGGCGAGGAGGAAGTAGAATGGCAGACAGGAGTTCAAACTTTCAGACAAATCCACATGCAATTTCAGTACTCGACTACCTCCCTCTATGGCTTGCCAAGCGGACTAGAAAGTTCACCGTCAAACAGAAAGTAGAGTACAGGCAAAACATGCAGCCATAAAAAGTTCAAAGGATTACCAGGAAGGAGGCGCGTAGTTGAGATGACGGTCTTGAGGAGAGTGCCTAATCGCTCAAAGAGTCGCGAACGTCGAAAGTCTTCCACCGCAACAACTGCGCAATCGGCGGCGGCAGCGCCGGGGGCACCCGTTGTTCCGCCAGTTTCAACCGACTGAGGCGATGACAGGGAGGAGATGACAGGCTGCAGACCCGAGTGATTCGCAACCACTTTGGAGCAGGGGACACCACAGCGCAACAGGTGGTCTTCAATGTTCAGGCGGAACTGCCAGACCTCTAGCAGCACCAGGGAGACCTGTTTGCCTCGTGATGTCGTCATCAGGATCTCCAGGCTGAAGGTGTCGCCTGCGTAGGTGGAGGGAAGGTAGGAAGGAAATAGTCGGATGCGGAAATAATCACAACAGTGATATCGGAGTAGACAGAATGGAACGTCTGTGTTGCGTACCTCAACCAAGAAAAATCGAAGGACGCTCTCACGTGATTCGACAGTTCTGTGGGTTGGGCGTCGTACGAAAATTGTACGCACCCGAAAGAGCCTATTCAGTTATGCGGATGTTTTCATATCATGCACGTGGAATTTTAGTAGAATTACAACTTCAGTTGGATAGTAGATTTCATACTTTGCAAGCAATAGGATGCTTGTTTTTGAAACATTGCAGAAAGCAGTTACCAGCCGATGTCCTGTTTCTAGCCCACACGCACAGCCTTTCTTCTGGCTGACGTATTGACATGCGACAAAACTCAGGAAACACTGATAACATCCAAATACTGAGAAACTGAGAATGATTCATATTGGCCCAACTGTGAAAAACTCGGCGCCTCGGTGGGATTCGAACCCACTCGTCGCGTCATCCGGCGGGGCCTCGTAGCTCAAGTGGTTAGAGCGTTGGCTGTATTAAAGCCTTCCCCTTACTATGTGGGTTCGAATCCCACCGAGGCGCCGAGTTTAACACAGTTGGGTCAATATAAGTTATTCAAAATCTGCCAAAATATCTATGAAACTGAGAATATAACTTCCAATTACTTCATAGACCGAAGCATGTCGGGCCTAACCTGGCAATTTTTTCGTGTACCTCTGTCGATCACACTCGCAACTGTGTGATGACGACGACGGTCGCGGTCTCACCACGGTTGTTGACCTGTCATTGTTCGACAGAACAAAAACGGACGTGGTGAGTGAATTCCAACAACGTTGGCTGTACCCTGTTACTACGCACACGTAACAAACGCCCAAGATTAATTTTTCCAAGCACTCTCCTCCTTCGCCCAGAAGGTAAGGATGCGCTGCCCTTGCAAAGCTCTTTAGTGTGCACTAATACCTTCACTTGAGCCGGTGTGCGCAGATTGTAATGGTCGAACGACTAGACGGCTGACCAAGCGGATGCGAGGGCACCATCCTGTTTGGATCAGCCTTGGCATAGGAAAGTTCATCCCTGGCTCGCTATTGTTCCTGGTTGACAGCGGCCACTGAGCAGACGCTCGTCAAACATTTCGGGTCATCTACAAGGTGCCGGCAAGATACTCCAGAATCCTGCGCTAGAGGATACCTTCGACGACAGGCGGTGGCCACACGGTTAGTCAAGCAAATCTTATCCTCGCAGAGGGGGGCGTTAGGGAGCACCCGTGCATGAGTGGTAGGTCGCAGCATGCAAATGGTGACTGTTCCTCACTGTACTTAACTGACAGTCAACTCTCATTGATGGCATCCCAAAGCCAGGATCGGCCTACCGGCCACACCCCCCCCCCCGTAATCGCCTAGACTGGCTGGCTAAATTAGATGAGGGTATCTGATGTTGTGTCCCCACACCCAGTAATTCTGCTTTCACTCCCATTCCTCCCGCCTCTCTCTCTCCCTTTTACATTTCCTACTCCCCTTCTGCTTTGAAAAATCCTACGGATCGGCCGACATCCATTAAAAGTTGCGATCAATGGTAAAGTTCGGCAAATCGGACAAATCGATGGTCGTACACCAACCGCCACTCAACGCTGCATCAAAACGACGATGAAGTGACCCATCGAATCGCCAAAGCTGGCCATGCCCACGGCTGGTTGCAGAACTCCGTACGAAATCCGCACGGTCTCCACCTCAACATCAAACTCGAGATGTACAAAATTGTCACCCCAACGACGCTGCTGTATGGTGCGGAGACCTGGACAGCCTAAAATAAACAAGCGCGGAAACTCAGCCACTTCTACATCACTAGGCTCCGACAGACAGGATCCCGGACACAGAAGCTCTGGAGCGGAGTGGAATCCTCAGCATCTACACCGTGCTGGGGCAACTGCAAATGCAATGGAGCAGACACCTCGTGAGAATGGAAGATGAGCGACTACCCAGACGACTCTTCGATGGAGATGTCGCTACGGGTGATCGCCGACAGGGGGGGGGGGGCAGACCACCGCGTTATCAAGACACGTTGAATAACTTCTGGAGGCAATTAAAAATCAGCCCGAAGACTTGGGAAGACCGATTGGCCTAGAGAAGGACAGCAGAAACTGGTGCAGCGATCTATGAAACCAAACAGATGTCCACTGCCAAAGCCAAAACGGAGGCCCACAAGTCTCAGGTGCCTCTGAACCGCGGCACCAACATCCAACTCCTCCCAACATGCCCGCACTGTCAACCAGCATTTTGCGCACGAATCGGCCTCGTAGGAAATCTACAGACCTAATGCACCAACAGCTCGACAACCCCAACTGCTGACTCCCTAATCACCCCAACCCTCACGGCGTCCGCGGCGAAGACCAAGCTAACTACAGGTGATCACAACCCCGGCGCCCCGCCTTTTCCGATCATCGCCATGTCCAGCATCCCTGCCACAACGTCTGTGGCGACGATGACCACCGCCTCTCCCACTCCCGCCACTGGTCAGAACACTCCCGAAGCTCCGTCAACCTTCATTCTCACCATTCCCACCCTAGGCAATGTGGACTCGGTACCAACGTCCCCTCATTGCGCTTGCGTGCTCGTATCACGCATCAGCCCGGCCGGCCACCTATGAAACCATTGCACCGCAACCGGGGCCCTAACAAGCACCCGTCGCATCCAACTTCGCTATCCACAAGGCCCACGCACACTCACGCACCACATGGGTCTATTGGATTGCATGCGTATCCAGAGCAGCGCAATTCAGCGCAATATTGACAAACCTGGCGCACCTTGCACATCTACTAACTCTCCCTTCCCTAGCCCAATTAACCCTCTATCCACCAGCATGACCACCCTAACAACCCCCAATTGTCAACCGACTTAACATCCCTCAGCATACCCTACCCACACTGCCACCGCATCTTCACCTAACGCACCAGCCTGGTTGGTCACGTTGTCTAATCTCAACACCAGTCGATTGACCGGAACGGGAGCGAGCGAGGTCGACTCTTAGCGCATGTTCCTCACTATAAACAGTGTGGGCTGCTTGAATCTATCACGGTACGCCAAGAGCCGTGACTTGGAAGATTACCAATTGACTCTTCAACTCAGACCATGAAGCCAGTCCAGGTGTGTTTCTGTTGGGTGGTCGAGTGGTGGGCCGCGATGTCTCCTTAACGGTACTGTCTCGCACACGTGAGATCCCATCCGCTTCCAAGTTGTGTGTGTAATCCTGACGTGTGCGTTTTGGGGGCAGGTCGCACATGTGGCGGGCGCAGATGGGCCCTCTAACCCCGTTAGCCACTGTGCCCACTGTCCACCGGCTCGGACAGTGAACTGGTGCCTAGGAGTGGGAGGAAAAAGGTCGACGGTCTCGGTGCCAAATCCTCACAACAAACTACCTGACGCGCCTGACGGTCTGCTAAAAGCCGCGACTTGGAGGGCTGCCAACTGGTGGGATAACACGGACCTCACAGTCAGCCCAGTGTTGTGCGTTTCTGCTTGACTGGTGGACTGAGAGTCAGGCTCCAATGGTTCCTTGGTGTGGCTTCCGTGGCACTCACGCATTCAGTGGGATCCGAGTCAATGTGGTGGCACGCGCCTGGGTGCGGTCTTCCGCTGTGTCAGCTACCTGTGCCTACCCCCGCCTTCCAGTATTATTTACTCTGTCATAAAAACGGGTCCATGTGGGAGGAGTGAGTGCGATAGATGCCGGGCAAGTCTACTATCACTATAAGCGAACTCGCGCACTCCCACCCTGCTGTGGGGCATGCGATGGACGGTCAAACTGTCATGCTCGTAGAAGGTGTCTATTTAAGTCCCCCCCCCCTGCTACCCTGGCCGAAGCTGAGCATCACACTTTCCTACCCGCGGCCCACCACGTCGCGTTGCGTCGAGGAGGCAGAAACACAGCCCTATGACTAACAGCCTTCCCCTCCTTCTTGACATGGGGGCTGAAACATCCCTAAATCCTTTCAAATCACCCTGGCAAATGGTTGTTACTGACCATTTCCACTATTTGCTGCCCTACAGGCCCCATGATGAGTCATCGGAGGCGTATGTTTGTTGACTTTAGCTTCTCCAGTTTTTGCACGGGCAGCATCGCGGAACATAAACGCCCTCTTAATGATAGCCTCGAGGTCAGAAGCATGAAAAGCTTTTGTCATAAAGAAGCTTCCCACTTTACGAAAGACCAATTCCGAAGCAGTACTTAGGATCAACTCTACCAAGAGAGCGCCAGCATGCCTGTAAAAGGATCTACTTTTTGAGGCGGAAGAACGGGCACGCAGACACAAGAGGTGGGGGAGGGAGAGAGTCTTCCCGCCCGATGCGCCGCAACTTCCGTCTTATATCCTGTCGCACATCGGCTTATCGAGCTTCTGTATTGCCATTCCTAGCGCGCTATCTTACGTGCGAAGAGACAGAAATACAGAAGCTAAGACTTGAACTATCCCCATAATAATCGTTTCTTTGTGCTAAACTTTGACTCTTGAATAATCTATTAACTTATTTACTGCCCATAGCGAATGGAGCCAACTTTTTGCTGAAAATTTTGAACATATGATTTCAAAATAAAGCGCATTCCTCTCTCTCTCTCTGAGAGAGAGAGAGAGAGAGAGAGAGAGAGAGAGAGGGAGAGAGAGAGAGAATTGAGCGGTGATAGAATTCAGGTTTTTAAAAGTCCGATTTGAGCTCACAAAGCATGGAGGTAGGGACGCATTCTACCCGTAACCCCGATCACACTGGCTCGGATGCCGTAAGAACCCGACTTATGGCAGTAACCGTGAAAACGTTGTAAAAATTCCCTCCGAACTAGTTGACCACAGGAGCTGCAGCGAAAACTCCGTCAAGCCATCGAACGCGCAGGGCAAATCCATTAGCCGCCACAGCCAATGGGTGCGTGAGCATAGCAGGATCAGAGCTGACACGGGCAAAAATGCAGACAGTGTTTGGGCCAAACGATAAGCAAAGAAATCAATCACCCTTGTTTCTGTCGGTTTTCCATCCGAGATAACGACGACAAGTGTGCTTAAATCTACTTGGTCAGCAGTTCGGAGTGTTACACAAGTAAGAAAGCAAAGGAAGGAATGATACTGGATTCGTGCAGGGAGGCTCCCCCTCAAGTGTACGGTAGGTGGTGTTAACAACAGTCCCGAGGTGTGTTTTTGATTAGAACGGATTATTTAGGTAGAATTGTCGTAGTAATTATCGTGAAATATACTCGGTAGCATTTCGACTACGCAAGGATGCCGGGCCTCCAACGCGTGTCTCTTCTGTCGTCTGCAAAAAATCCCGCGGGTAGAAAATGAGTACTTAATTAATTCCAGTGGCTTTTGATGCCCTTACATATCCAACACATTTCCGCACCTGTCAAGTGACCGGCTCGGAGAGTGACTGGGGCCTGTGAATGGGAAGGGAGAGGGAGGTCGACGGTCTTAGCGCAAAATCCTCACTATAATTAATCTGACGCGCTTGAAGTTATCACGGTGCGCTAAGAGCAGTAGTTTGGAAGGTTTCCAGCTAAGGGGATAATTTGGACATCGAAGTCGGCCCAGAGTTGTGTGTTTGTGTGAAGCGGCCGGCTGGTGGTCTAAGAGTCAGGCTGCAATGGCTCTTTCTCAATGTGGCCTTTGTGGCACTTCCACTCCGTGGGACCCGATCCAGGAATGACGGCACGCCTAGGTGTGACTTCGGTCGCGCAAACCCGTTTTGTTGTTGCTGGCCAAAATCCTGGTCATTTGCTATGTGGACCAGTAGGTTTCGAGTGAACCGTGCCATCCACCTGCGCCCTCGCCCGCCTCCGGTTTTCTTGACTCTGTCTTGACACTGGGTTCAGGTGGCGAGTAGGAGAGAGTGCAGTAGATGCAGCCTAAGTCCACTCTCACTATAAGCTAATTCACTCGCAAGTCACCGTTCCTGGTGGTGGTGGTGGTGGTGGTGGTGGTGGTGGTGGTGGTGGTGGTGGTGGTGACACCGGGTCCAGGTTGGGGAGGAAGAGGAGGAGGAGGAGGAGGAGGGAGTGCGGTAGAGGCTGCAAAAGTCTACATTCACTATAAACTAAATCACGCGCAAGTCACCGCCCCTGCTCTCATCTTGCTGTGGAGCACACTGTGGACATCGTCGGCAACGACGGTCGAACTATCACTTATCCAACATGTCTTACAGAAAAAAAACTTGCATAAAAATATCCTTTTTATATCCATTTGACAGAAAAATCGTATCTCACATGGATTCTGTGCTCGAAGACAACGTATCTTACACTTATAAAAAGTTCCTTTTTAATTCCCTAATAATTTTGAGCGTGACCTGCTGTTGCGCTTGCGTTTCAGATTTCCGACCTGCGAGTTGTGCACTTCTCATGTAGGAAAAAAGCATACGTTCCTATATGTGATTAAGGAGATATCAAAAAGGACTCATAAAATTTCCCAATGAATGCAGACTGCATTTTATGCCTCATAAAGAGCATTAACAAACAGACAGATAGACCGACGGTTCGACCGTAGTTACCAACGATGTCCACCGTACGTCCCGCAGCATGGCGGTCACAAAGACGGTGGCTGGCGCGTGAATTAGCTTACAGTGATGGCAGACTTGCGTTGAATTTATTGCACCCCCTCCACCTCCCTGAGCTCGGTGTCAGGACAAAGTCAAAAAACCGGAGGCGCGAACACGTGCCTAGGCGTGCCACTACGCTCCCTGGTCCACAAACAAAGGACCAGGATTTTACACAGGAAAGGGTGAACGGCTCGGACCCCAACTGAGTAGGAGCGCGATAGAGGTCACATATTAAGAAGGGATCATTGCAATCGGGCTCACTGTTTTGAGGTCACCTGAGTCCTCCAAGTCACAGCTTCTAGCGCACCATGATAGCTTGAAGGCGCGTCAGATTGTTTATAGTGAGGAATTATGTACTGAGTTTCACGGGGACGCAGTCGTTAATGTCAACCTCCCTCTCTCCCCCCCTTTCAGCCAACAGTACATTGTCCCAACCGGTTAATCATCTGATGCGGAGGTCAGGCGCGGACGGCTGGTGCGGCGCGAACCTGCGTCTAGGAGTGCAAACACGCCCCGCGTGTACGGCACTAGTTATGGGTGAGCAGCCCGATAACGCGTGCCGTACCCGGATCTCGATCCCCCGCGTTGGACCAGTGCAACTCCCGCGTGGCTCGTTGTAGGAGACACAAATAGATAGATACTAGGTCACTGGAACGAGCATTTTTATATCTTAAAAGTCTCATAATTACAAACCTTTTAAATCAAAAGCTATCCTTTCTTCGAGCACAACATTTGAAGAAGACTGGTTTTACTACCAAATGAGTACAAGGACATTTTGCGCATTTTGTGTACGAAATATGTTCGAGTTTATATGGGTATCACATATAAATGGATAAAGTGCCTCATTCAAGTGCTCTCTTTGCCTAGTGTGGTTTCTGCAGGCGACTGGATAGAAGCGCATTCAAGAGCCAGCATTCTGATGTGACTAAAACATCTTGGAAATATGTCAGTCAATAATTAATACTAAAACTCCACCTACGTAGTCCTTTCCAATCGGAAACACATTTCAGATTTTCGTTCAACATTTGATGAGATGCGCCACCTACTGTACAGTAGGTGTCATGGTCGAATTTGGAGTGGGAAGTATATCATGCATTTGGTGTTCTTATTTGTGTTTATTAAACTGAGTGGGGACAGAGAAAGCCATTTACTGAAGAAAGGTTCATTTCAAGCCTGTTCTACTGAAGGAAAAGAGGCCAGATTTGGGCTAAATCTGACCTTTCTTGATATCCAGATAATTTCCTACGTTGTGGGAATTTGCTGATCAAAACTTTAGGTTTACGTTCATTGTGCTGTAAACAAAGATTAGTATACACTGGAATAGTACGAGATAGATCCCGTCTGGTAACAGAGAATTCGATTTTGCTCCGAAGAAAATCAGGTGAGGGCGAGCTTGAGAACTTTCATTGTTTTCAAGAAAAAAGGGCCAAAATCGACTTATAAAACTCCTTCTTGTAAATTTTTGGCGTTTCGCGCCATAAAATTTAGTAATAATTTTGTTCTACAGTGGTTTGTTTTACCACACCGAGAACCAATATGCGTAAACAGATGTATATTGAGTACGCGCGACATGCTGCCACTGTTCTGTGTCACGCCGTGCGATAAACATGTCCAGACAATGACCTTCTGCAGTCGACTATGAAAGGATAGGGAAATTAGCCGCGGAAGGGTTGTCGTGTGAGTCGTTAACAAGTATTTTTAATATTAGTCAGGTTACTCTGTGGCGAGTACTTAATGATAAAACCGTGCCCAGAAATAAGCAGGGTGGGCCAAAACGGCTCACATGTAAACAAGACGACGATTTTATTTGTCGTACACTAAAAAAGTATCATTATATGTCGACAGTTAATGCTTCGAATGGCAATTAAATTCCAAGAGCGACCAGTCTGGCGGTCGACTATGAACACCATCAACAGCAGGGTGTTCGTCAACATTGTGAGGGATGTTTTCGATTACAACGACATCCACCGACGCCGACTGGATACCATAATTTTACACGAAAATGCACCTGTCCATCGTTCTAAAGAAGCATGAATCTAATAGCGTAGTTAACCGTAATGTGACTTTTTAGACAACAACGAGCCTGTCCGCATGTGGATTCCAGTCGATTTTCATCTCTGTCAACAGTCCAGATCACAATTCCACGGAAAATGTTTTCGCACTTATCAAAAGATATTGGCATAAGGCGAATAAGAAATTGTCCATGCATGAAAAACTTGATTTTATTCTGGACAATCACATTGAACAAGCCACTGTAGACAACCTGACCATCTGTATGCCTGGAAGACTTACAGCCGTGATTGATGCAAACGGACAATCAACAAAATACTGATCGTTTGCATTGGTTACCATTTTACATTATTTTCACCATTTCCTGCGTCCCCCTTCATTTTGCCCTGTTGAAGTTAACCCTATTTAAGCGACTTGTAATATGGCCATTTTCTGAAAATCAATTCTAAAAATTAATTCTTGTCCCGTTCTTTTTAAGAACAGTCGTTTTTTTACTGCCGTAGGATTTTGGGGAACGCAGATTGGGCGGATTTCGCGTTATAGGGATTTTCTTGTGTTACCTCCTGGCATTTCATGAGGTAGCCCACCTACTGTACATATCAGGGATGTGTGGAGTGAAAGACTACGTAAGAATTTCGCAGGCCAATTGACGTCCAAGACAATTTAGACGTTAAGACACACAGACTGTCCAGACAGTTCACCAATGTCCCAACCTCTAAAAGGGGCATGGGGTGGCCAAAATAATATCCATTTTGCCTTGTGTGCACGAAACCTCTTAGGCCATAACTGACGCTGGCATCCATGCTGATCACACATGCTCACACAAACTAATTGCATTCCAACGGGATGAATGCCCATGATGCACAGATTTTACCTCAAATGGGCCAGGGAGCAAATATGCCTACCGCACAACGCACACTGACCATATAGATTGATGCTATGGAATTTAGGAGTAAAGGTGGCCTGGCTGAAAGCTATCCGGCGCGTCCACGGGTTTCGGAAAAGGCAACGGCCTTCAGTGAATGTCGCGTATCCTGACGGACAGGAGGTCACGGGTCGGCGGCGACAGTACCACCGGCAGTTTGGCCGTCGATTTCGACGATGTCAACCGTGTGCAGGGTCGGTGACTTGCCTATGATTACCTTCATAATGATAGTAGACTTGCACAGAATCTACCGCACTCTCTCTCCCTCCCCCACCTGGACCGCGTGTCAACAAGACTGGAGGCGGGAGCCGGCGCAGGTGGCTGGCACTGCGAAAACGCTCATCGAGGCGCACCACCACACTCCCTGGTCCATAACAAACACTTGACCGGGGCTTTATACCACAACAAAAATAGGGGACGGCACGGATTCCAATTGACACGACATACGCCAGTAACTAGGCCAGCCGCCACACCCTCAAAGTTGGCATCTTTCATGGACGCGCATTCCTCATAACGTCTGTCGGACTCCGATCTAGCCCCCCCCCCGTGTTGGTCCGGCGCATCTACCGCGTGGCTCCTTTTAGGGGCGCCGACAGTGCCACCAGGTGTGGAGGACTGTGGTTTCTTATAAAATACCTCAAAACCTAATGACATGGTGATCCTGAACCGCGATTAAATAAGTTCACTGACTACCGCTGCCTTGTACTTAGGTTCTTGTACTAGAGCGCCATAGGAGGCAATCTTGAATGACACATCCGAGCGACCGTTGGGGGCCGGTCTGCACCACGGATTCCCAAGATTAGGCATGATCAGAGAACAAGTGAGTACTATCTATCTACCGGTCTGACGTCCTACCCATCGACGCGGTGTGCAAATCTGAGACCAAAGGCCATACCGCGAAACAGGGCTAGAGGGCATTCGCTGTAGCCTTAAGCACTATAGCAGGTGGGCTAATTCCTTAAATTCCGAAATGAGTTTTCGTTTCGAAAAGATTAATTAAACGGGGTTGTAAAACTAATTATCGAGCGGCGTAATTCCATAATAATTCAGTTACCTCAGGATGCCGGCTTTCGAACACACTTATTTTCGGCCGCATGAAAAACTATGCTCTGTAAAAATGACCACTTAAGTAGCACGCATTTTTCTCATTGATGTTCGATGCCCTTAAAAATTCACTTATATTTCATGGAGAGCATGCATTAAATATTCCTTCCTTTGCTCATTCGGTAGAAAATTACGTCTTCTTCCAATTTTATACTCGAAGGAAGGGTATATTTCGGTTTTACAAAAGTTTCTAATTGTGAGATTTTTAATACCGTAATATGGTCGTTCATAAAACTTCATGTCTCTGCATTTACAAATGTGGCTTGTAAAGTTAAAAATATGGCCCAAATCCACTGCTAAATTTTATGGACCCCTTATGGTCTCCTCTTAATACCGTAGAGAAGTGTATGGTTTTCTGTACGCGGAAAATCTAGCCTGTAGTTTTGAAACCCTGAATGCAAGTGTAACGGCAAGTCGGGTTCAAAATTATTCGGGAATTGGAAAGGCTTTTAAAAACTGGACTATACCCTTCCTTCGAGTGTAAAATTGAATGAAGACGTAATTTTCTACCGAATGAGCAAAAGAATGAATATTTTATGCATGCTCTCCATGAAATATAATTGAATTTTTAAGGGTATCGATAATCAATGAGAACATGCATGCCACAGAAGTGGTCATTCTTCTACAGAGTATAGTTTTTGCATGCAGCCGGAAAGAAGTTAGTTCGAAAGCCGGCATCCTGAGGTAACTGAATTATTATAGAAATTCGCTGCTCGATAATTACTTTTGCAACTCTATCTAATTAATCCTTTCGAAACGAAAACTCATTTCGGAATTTCGGTTGACATTTCATGAGTCAGCTCACCTACTGTACCTTGTAGCTAGAGCACGTAGCGCAAGGCGCAATCATTCGAAACGGTCAGCTGTTAGTATAGAAAAGCTGAAAAATCAGTGCAAACTGAGGAACGACTGGATTTAGGTGACGAAATCGCTTAGCATGCAAAATGAGGCATACGAGAGTTGAGAAACCTACCGGTTTTGATGGGGAACCCCGAATCCAACGTTTGCTTTATGGCAGCACCTATTTCCGGATCCTCCTCCAAGTAGACCATCTGAAAACGAAACATCAATTGAAGACCTCCGGGGGAATAAACGCGGAAATGTAAGTCGGTAAAATCCTGCTGGCGCACAACTTTCGACCAGGGGGAAACTACGGTTCGATACCCAGTCTTGAATAGACCAAAGTAAAGGCAGCCGCATAAGCAATTCAAAAGTTTGCCAGAACACTGGTTGGCAAACGACTGTTTCCAATAAATAGTCATCAGGACAAATCAATCAGATAAACGGGCGAATAAAAGGGAAAGCGTTACAAGAAGAAAGGTGGAGTTAGGGAATTTTAGTAGAATCGAGGGGGAGAATGCCTTGCATATTCAGGGAGAAGACAGGCAGGCCCCTTGGTTACAGGAATCTGACCCATAAAACTGTCAACATAAAACGCGCAACCCTTCTGCTGGTTAGTGGGATCCATTCCTTGCTATCTTCCCAAATGCATCGTGACATGCGTTTAAGAGTGTGTTCTGAACTATTTGTATGACTATGTTAGTATATTGCTTCCAACCAGTCGGTCCAGGAGCCCTCAATCGGGCCCGCGTTTGAGCGACCAGGTGAAACAAGCAGTTGGAATACGTAGACGTCCAAGGTCCTTTCCACATCACCTTCGAGATCCTGCATTGCAGAAAGTCACCCTGCTAGAGGGATAAACTTGCTGGCCTATTTCTGCAAATAGAGGCGGAACACCAGCTGGCTGCAACGCTACGACCATCGCCAAGGAGAAAGGAGGGAACGACATCAACAAAAGCAACGTTGCCATAGCCATGAAAAAGTGCGGTAGAATTCAAGGTGATTGCCGACTCACCAGATTGTTTCGAGCACCGACATCAGAGATACAGTTGCTATTGTAGGCATTGCCACTACGGCCCTGAACGATAGCCTGAATAGACTTGATGATGAACGACCTAATGCATCTGGAATGAATGGGAAGGGGAGGGAGAGAAGAATTAGGCTTCTTGGTACTAGTTAGAGATGGGGCTGAGAAATTTATTCATTGAGATGCGGCACTCCTCAATAGCATGTACTAGATCCAATTTCCTTAGATAAGACCAACGGCACATTTGACCAACGTATACGGAGGGTCAAAAGTGTCAACTTGTCGCTTGCCGTAAATCGTCTTTCTATAGGTCACGTGTGTCAGTCACGTCTTCGAGTAGGAGCCGATTACGTGACAAAATCAGGGCATTCCGTTCTGTCATCGAGGTGGAGACTGAGGCCCTCAGAGAGGGCTGATCAACGACGAACAATCAGTAATCCAGTGGTTTACCGACAAAAACGAGAAAGGCTGTTTAGCGTCGATAGCCGGCTATACAAAAGCCTGGGGTAGGAGAACGCCGATATTCGAACCGGATCAGGAAGTAATAAGATAGTACCGACAAAGAAAATGGAGACCGGAATGGCAATTTCTGGCTTATTGGCCGTCATCAGCCGGTCATACCCAACCCCAAGTGTGGATCACTTGAAATTCGAACACGGGATCTTTGATTGTGGAGTTTGACACTTTACAATTGAGTCAAAGTCAACTCCTCTCAGGTCTTCCCGGACCGAGATTGAGTACAGAAATGGTTATTTAAGCCTCTATTGGCTCCTGTTGACAGATTTCTAGATCACTAAAAAAGGCCTACGCAGTCTATCCGATGAGTTGGCGGGAACCTGAGGAAATTTTGGCTGTATTACCTGTCACTAATGATTATTGCGGGAGACAAGCCGTTTTGTATTGGGAGAGAGGCTCATGGCAAATAAAGTGCAAATTATGGTGTGGAAATTGGTTGGTCTCATAGATAATACTGGTTCTAACACCAGCTAGTCGGAGTTTTAGGTGTGCCACATTTGCTATAGACAAACTAGGCAGTGAATGCTCTACGTGACAAGGAAAAAAAGATGAAGAAAAGGGAAGAAGTCGAAGAAGAAGAAGAAGAAGAAGAAGAAGAAGAAGAAGAAGAAGAAAAAGAGGAAGAAGAAGAGGATGAAGAAGAAGAAGAGGAAGAAGAAGAAGGAGAAGAAGAAGAAGAAGAAGAAG